>JAQPZY010000337.1:0-119905 GCA_029931535.1 Margaritifera margaritifera | reverse complement strand
TTATTGCTTTAATTCTGATATGATACTATCAGTTATATACCAATAAGATATTATACATCCTGATGTTGCCAGCCATACTGACCAGTTTAAATGATTTTGCCAGAATTTTAGGTCACACTAAAATATATCATTCTGTTCATTGAATCATGATTGTCAAAGTTCAAATTGTAATTGTCTAAAATGTTAAATGGCTTGCACATAAATAATTATTTTCTGTATATTTTGTCTCTTTATATATCTTTGTAATTTCCTTATGAACTGGAGCGTTCAAATGAGTTGCTGGACAAGGGTAAGGTGCACTGCTTGTTAGAGTTTTAAAAAAGTCAGAAGTTCATTATTTATTTCTCTAAAGTTTCAAATGTTACACATTTTAAAATAAAAAATAATGGCTTGTAGACATTCATCTATTGTTTCAGTATAGGAGTTTAAACCTAACGAGTATCTCAATTAGTGATTTATTGGCATTTGCATAGTCTCCAAGCTCCTTTGAAATGGCGACGCTGTCTTACTGACTTATATAGTAGAGGTTATAACTTCAGAGTTGAGTTCGTTAATTTGTGTTCCATGGAGGAAGGGTCTTGATTTTTAAAACTTAGGTTATTGGTGGCTAAGCCAGTAATCATACTTTTTAAAACATTATCGTGATGGGTAGGGTGCTTATTTTTGAAAAATTAGTTTTGTCTCGTGGGGTTGGATGTTATTTGTTTGACAATTAAAATATGGCCTGATGTAGTAGAAATCACAGTTATACTACTTCCATCCGAGGGTCTTATCAAAAATGTGTTCAAAAATATATCACCGTGCATTTACGACAAGAGCTTTACATTTAGAAACAGTTTGGATTACTAATCGACGGATTATTCTTACTTAACATAGCTAAAGACGATTCATTGTCAGCGCATAAGGCAGACGGAATATCAAGCCTGTGAAAAATACATAAACCCGTAAAATGAACGCGTCAAAGCAAGTCCAGCGTGTGAGCGTAAGACGCATAAATCAGATTAACATGCACAATTTTGCATGTTAATACTATTTAAATTTGAGTAAATCGTGTCTCTACACTCTTGGAACCAAAACGGCAATAGTTGTAATATTCTGGGCATTCATCAGTACACTCATCTTCAGTGTATTTACTTTCGCTCCGTGATACATCTTCTTGATAATACGTAACCAGAGAAAATCTTGAATTTTCAAAAAGAACGTTATATATATATATATATATATATATATATATATATATATATATATATATATATATATATATATATATATATATTAATCCTATATTTTAAGAATTTTACCTTTTATTTTTATCCTTTATCTTGCATAGCTTTTATTAATTTTTCCATGTTTCCCTTTTGTCTTACCGGAGTAGATGCTTACTTATCTTCGGAAGGATTTATCATCATAAATACCTTAGCATTTATTTTAAACTTTACCAGTTATACTATTTAAGTTTTAATCCTTACAATATAACCATAATTGTGCTGATGTGCTGTACCCCTCCCCCTCCTATACATATATAGATACTGCTCATTCATCGTTTATTTGTACTGTACTTGTAATCAAATACTTCATAATGGATTCTTGGGTTAAATAGGATTGGAAATTACATTAAGAAACTCTCTCACAAACACACACCCACACCCACACCCACAAACACACACACACACACACCCACCCACCCACACACACCCACACACACACCCACACACACCCGCACACACACACCTTGTTCATACCCCACAGTAGGTGGATCCAGGTCCCTTAATGATGTGACACTGGTTATTGGGGTCGTACTTCTCTCCTGGCAGTTTTGACATAAACTTGTTCCATTCGTACAAATGGTCCTCGCTGTAATTACCCTTACTGGTCAAACACTCTCTGAAATACGAAATGGACCATTTACAGCGATAGATAGATCGATCGATAGACAGACAGACAGATAGATAGATCGATAGATAGATAGATAGATAGAGAGAGAGATAGATAGATAGATAGATAGATAGATAGATAGATAGATAGATAGATAGATAGATAGATAGATAGATAGATAGATAGATAGATAGATAGATTGATATATAGATTGATATATATATATATATATATATATATATATATATATATATATATATATATATATAGATAGATAGATAGATAGATAGATAGATAGATAGATAGATAGATAGATAGATAGATAGATAGATAGATAGATAGATAGGTAGGTTGATGTGCTGATGTGCTGTACCCCTCCCCCTCCTATACATATATAGATACTGCTCATTCATCGTTTATTTGTACTGTACGAGTAATCAAATACTTCATAATGGATTCTTGGGTTAAATAGGATTGGAAATTACATTAAGAAACTCTCTCACAAACACACACCCACACCCACACCCACAAACACACATTGTCTTTCAATTGCTGATAGATAGATAGATAGATAGATAGATAGATAGATAGATAGATAGATAGATAGATAGATAGATAGATAGATAGATAGATAGATAGATAGATAGATATATAGATAGATTGATTGACAGACAGACAGATTGATAGATCGACAGACAAACATATAGATAGATAAATGCTTAGATAAATAGATGGTTAGATATATAGATAGATATAAAAGGTTCCTAGCTACCAATTATCCTTCCTACTTTCCTACTTACTTACATATGCGCATACTTTCCTACCAATCTACATACAAACATACGCTTGAATGTTTCTACACAAACAAAAAGACAGATGTACATGTATACGTTGCATAAAAGGGTGCATATACATACAGGCATATATCATAGATCTCATGATGCAAAGGTATATTTTTAATGATTATTTTAACATTGTCTTTCAATTGCTGAGGTTTCAAACCGACCAGTACTCCAGAGGTTGATGCGAAAATTATGTTCCTCCTGCGCATCTGGCTGAGGCAGTAACCTTATCAAAGGAAATCTGAAACAAATGCAATTTTATAATGCCATATGTCTCGATACACATTTTACATACTTGTCCTTTAGTGTATGCTTGAAAGCTTCAACGGAACAAATGGAGAAAAGCCAGGGGTTCCTGGTGCTTTCCTTGGTTGGGTCAAATACTGGCGTTGTGTCAGACATAATAAAGTTATCTTCAGCCTCACAAGCTCTGGCGTAAAAATCGCTCATATCGCCGTCATGAGCTGCCCCAAGGCTGAAAATAACAAGCAGGCAGAATATACACTATATACAGTGCGGTCTTGACAATCAGAATTTCGATTTATGACACGATCGAGCGTGCCGAATGTCAGTCCACTATTGCCTTATAACATTTCCAGACTGGAATAGAATAAAATAAACCTTTCTTTTCACATTCCGGTCACATATTTTACACATGAAGTAATTTCTTTAAACTGGGTGAGGTGGTAGGTAAACAACAATATACAATATACAATCAATTTGTTTCCAGGGTAGATACAATTATCAGTTATAATTCGAAGACATTTATCAGATTTCTTATTATATAATTATTCTTATTACAGAACATTTCTTTTTAAATGTAAGTGTGACAATTCCTAAAAACCAAGAATTTAATGAATATATATATGTATATTGTTACTAACAGAGGGGCATTGACCAAAGATAGTATACTGTAGTATCATCAATTTCGTGGGGAACCAATTTTCGTGGTTTTCGTTGTTGTCCCGAACCACGAATTTAAATACCCAACAAAAAATTAGCCACGTGTGGTGATGACGGCCCCCCCCCAACCAGGCTCATTTTATTACCGTGTGTCGTTCCTAGAGATTAAGGAACCTATTAGTATTTCATAAATCAACGTCAATACCGTAATTTTGTAATAAAATATTAGCTTTTACACGTTGAATTATAAAGCATTTTATATTGTTTCAATGCACACATGTTGAAACGATATTCGATAGCTGTAATTTCCACTCACTGCCTTAAATCGATATTCGAGATAAGTAAGGATAGAGAGAAAGAGAAAAAGCATAAGGTATTCAAACACTAGTATTGTAGAAAATGAAAGAAAGAATAATACAAAATAGTAGTATATGAAAATTAAATTAAATACTTATTTAAATCGATCCTTCACTTGAGTACAACTGTTGTTGAACAATTTAAATCCTCCTGAAACCACATTTCATATTATCCATTCATTCTTAATCCAAAAGAACAACAAGCCTGTAAAATACTAGAACTATTGCTTGAAGCACTATTACTAATGAAACACTACGTATATACACTAATTACAGCAGAGTATTAAAGCTCACACTTCAGTGATTTTCGGACAAAGCCACTGTATCAACACCGTGTCAAACAAGTATTCATGTACACACAAATGCTTGTCAGGTAAATACTCCCCAAATTGCAGAATTAAACAAGTCCAGCTTTCTCCAAACCACTGATAATTAGGTCACGTCTTTCACTCATTGTCGTGTGAGCTGCAATTATCCATTCAGCCCGAATTGGCTTGATTAATAAGGTTGCAATCAGTGATCGTCACCGTAACATCTTACTTTTTTTCGTGATGGCCTCCATGACCTGTTTAGCATACCAGTTGTGGAAGTGTGATTTTAATTATTCTTTGTACTCTTTATTTATTGTCAAGTCTAGTGGTTGAGTTGGTCTGTACATGAGGCAAGCACAAACAAACGCTTGATTCCATTGTCTTTCAATTTAGCTAGCATCTTCTCACATTGTAGGGCTCTAGACACATCAAATATTGCCACTGTCTGCTGATTAAATTTAACAAAGGGCAGCCGGTCATGTGTTTTGTTCCCTTTATGGATAGGGGTTTAAGTTAGAGATCATACAGGTTATTTTAATAACGGATTGACTTAGTGTTGTAGTCTGCGTCGGATTCCTTTGATGTTGAGCACTCAGACGAAAACATGGTGTAAGTGAAGTGATTGACCTTGACATGTCTGTTATTTGTGATCATAGAGGCGGTAAGTATTGTTTTAATGTTGCTTGCTGCGTCGGCTTTGATTGATGTTATTCACTTGGACAAAAACACGGTGTCAGTATTGAACTTGTCAGGTTTTTGATTTGTGCTCATACATGTAAAAGTATTGTTATAAGCATTCAAGTGAAAGCCGTTTGCGTCGGCAGAGTTTTATTATTTTTTATATTCTTTATTTTGGGTATTTGTAGAGGTTAAACCACGAAATTAAACACTTAGTAATATGCAAACTGTGACAGGAAAAACCACGAATTTAAGTAAACACGAAAATGTCTTTATTTTACAAAACAACGAAAATTGAGTCCCACGAAAATAAATAATACTACAGTACTTGTTTGAGCTGAAATTATTTTCACAAAGCACACATAACTTTTCATCTCATCGACTAATTTCAATACGTAGTTTATTATTAGAATAGTAAGTGCACACCTTAATTTCGCATAAAAACGATTAAAGACAAGAACAATGTAACAAATTTGTTGATTTTTATCTGTTTCATATAAAGTCATGGTGTTTACTTACTGAAAACAATTTTTAAATTTTGCAATTTTCAAGTTTGGATTTTGTAATCTTTTATTTTTGGATGTTAAGTTCATATATATTTATATATTTATATATATATATATATATATATATATATATATATATATATATATATATATATATATATATATATATACATATATATTTATATATTTATATATATTCATATATACACAGACATAGATAGATAGATATGTTCCATATAGATTGATATATGTATAGACATACATATATAGCTTTCTTAAAAATGTTTATATTATAGTTTTCATTAAAAACATATGTAAAGTTTATTTTCTTATATATATATATATATATATATATATATATATATATATATATATATATATGAAATATTAAAGTTTTTTTTTTCAGGTCGTTCAATTGTAGTGTAAAAAAAGTTAATTAACTTTCATTTTTGGAATTTACATTTTTTCCATTCTGAAAATGGTAATTTTATATTTTAATTTTTAAAATGTCATTCTTGAAAAATTCGGTTTAAACTGGTTTAGTTTTTGTATATATTTTAGTGTACAATTTAATCTGTTTTATAAATTTCAAAATTATTGGAAAGAAAATTATTGCTACTAGATAGGTAAAAATCTGGTAAATGTCAATAATAATAATAATTTTAATAATAATAATATTATTATTATTATTATTATTATTATTATTATTATTATTATTATTATTATTATTATTATTAATAATAAGAGAGGATTATATCAAGAAAGGTTAAATAAGGTATAAATTGCATTTAGGACAAAAATGTGATGTTTTTAGTGTATATTCTTTTGGGGTTTGCTAATCAGCAGATAATTTATCTCAATTTTCAAATATGTAAATTTTTCTATTAAGTTTTGATTTGGCTGGTGTATTTGTTTATTTTTTCACATCATGATTTTAGCTATCCAAATTGTTTTTTTGCTATCCAAAGTGTTATTTGATTATCAGAAGTATTATTTGGCTATCCAAAGTGTTATTTGTGAGTCTCTATCTGCTGAAGAAAATGACAATTTAAATTGTTTCTATACAGATTAATTTTCAAATTTTTTGATTCCTTGATTATTATAATGTTTTTCTTGCTATTTTGACATATGTCCTTTTTTGTTGCATGTTTAAAGTTTCAGGGCTATTCATTTTATTACCATTTATATGATCCACGATTTTACCTTCTGTTAAAAATACCAATAAAACACTCATATGTATAAATTTGTGTTGGGTCACAGTAAAGTAACTTCCATTAAAGGTTAATGAAAGGTTATGATTATTAAATTATTTTTTATTGTTATAATTATATAATAGTATTTTAAACATCTTTAAATTACATAGCATAAATTTATGTGTGAAAATAAATGTTCAACATAATAAGGCAAATATTTCTGTTATCTAATTTACAAACTTTGATTTTAGCAACAATTTACATAAGCCAACTACATAAGCCGACTCTAAATGTGGATAAATAAACTAAACTAATATAAAAAAGTTATTTTTATATTATAATAGGATGCAAACAATATCCCCCGAAATTGAAAACCTGATTAATTTAAAGTCTTTGGACATTCCATATAAAAGGATGCAAACAATATATCTAGAAAGTAGAAATTTTATAATTTAAAATATTTAGACCTGTCATCTAATAAAATACAAATAATGCCCTTCGAAATATGAAAACTATATTTATTAAAGGATATAACAGGATAGAAAGTACCTATTGTAATCAGATAGAAAGTACCTATTGTAATCAGATATAAAGTACCTATTGTAATCAGATAGAAAGTACCTATTGTAATCAGATAGAAAGTACCTATTGTAATCAGACAGAAAGTACCTATTGTAATCAGATAGAAAGTACCTATTGAAATCAGATATAAAGTACCTATTGTAATCAGATATTAAGTACCCATTGCAATCAGATATAAATTATATATTGCAATCATATATAAAGTACCTATTGTAATCAGATATAAAGTACCTATTGCAATCAGATATAAAGTACCTATTGCAATCAAATATAAAGTATCTATTGTAATCAGATATAAAGTACCTATTGTAATCAGATAGAAAGTACCTATTGTAATCAGATATAAAGTACATATTGTAATCAGATACAAAGTCTCCTATTGTAATCAGATAGAAAGTACCTATTGTAATCAGAAACCTATATTATTTAAATATTCTAAGCTTTGAACGCAATATGATAAAAACAAATTATATGTTGTGATGAAGCAAGTAAAAAAATTAAAGAAATTATATATATATATATATATATATATATATATATATAATATCAACACAGGTAAAATATTTTATGGTAAAAAAAAATATAGCTAATATTGATAACATAATAAACATAAATATTAGATTTTTATGTAAATAATGCATACAAAATATTCTTACATATTGTTACGGAATTATATATATTTTTCCTTTTAATAATGGTATAGTTTATTAGTTTGTGATCTCTGTTTTTAGTCTAACAGCTGTCGTCTTACCGTAAGTACACATACGGTAGGCTCGATCAATATTTCATATCACGTGGTTTTAGAGCGCGGGAAGAAGGTGAAATTCTGACTGTGATTCTATGAATCAATATAATGTTTACTGTTTAAAACACTGGTACTCGAGCACTTTAGCAGAATCACAATCACGCATAACCAAATTCCTGATTGGTTCGGAGAGGGTTGCATTATTTCGAAATGACCAGTTGTTTGTATGAGACGTAATGGGTTGTTATTTTGTTTATGCGCATTAAGGATATATATATATATATATATATATATATATATATATATATATATATATATATATATGAAATAATCCTGTATTTAAATATTCTTTACAGGTACATTTGAATAGAAAGGGCACTACAAATTTGATTCAGTTTGAGTGTGGGATTTTGGATATTTATTAATTAATACAGTACATTTAGGATTCAGTACTGTCTTCAGCCTGAATTATTATACAGCTGCGTGGAATTATCGGAAACATTTCCAAAACTTGTGAGATTCCAGATTCACAAGGATTATTTGAATATAACTAAATCTTATCAACATATCAGCACAGTGAAGGCTATTTCATTCGGAATACTACATTCGGAATATTTGGATTAACTTCCGGAACAGTGAACATTAAAACAATTTAGGACTTTTAATGATGTTCTTAACTGTAAGCTATTTTTAATTCTTTCACTTTAATTGTTTGTTGAAATATTTTAATATTTTAGGAAATTAAAGATTTGTATTTTAAATCTTGAAAGCTTGTTTGAGTCTTTTCGTTTGTTACATAACCCCTAGTCGTAACAATATAAGTACATAATGACCCCAAAACAAATTCAGACTACAATTACAGGAACTAAAAGTAAAAGCAATATTTCAAGGTAACAAAATAACAATATTTAATTTCATAACATAATATCAATAATTCAAGGTAGCAAATTAGCAATATTTAACTTCAACTACCATAATTTATCATTTATATCTTTGAATGAAATTCCCGTTGAAATATTCGTCTTAAAATGTACAGAAAATTTATTTATGAGGCAACAATATTTATATAACTCCAACATTTATGAAAAATTTAATTAAGTTTAAGAAGCCAAAAGTAGGTGGTAATAAGATAAAAATAATAACGCTAGAAAAGAGTCAGTTATTTTATTTACATGAATTCAATTTAAATTAAAACAGAATAAATGTAATCCAACATGAGATAAACGAGTTAATTAATTTAGAAGTTGTGTTCGTACAATGTAATAAAATAAGAAAGTATCACTAGAAATTAAACGATTAATAAGTTTAAGATATGCTGATTTGTGATATAATTTGTTTGGACAAGTAAAAGAATTGATGGAGAATAATCAAATCTATTATTTTTTGATGACTTTTAAAAAGATATATAAAATTTAAATAAGGTAAATACATAATCAAATCGAAGGCACAAATAAGTTCAGGCCCGAAAAAAAATCAAACACAATTTGAATCTCCGTAATTTATACATGTATGTCAATAATAAACACGTGTATGATAAATATACAAATATTTTATACTAATTTTGAAAAGTTTGAAAAATAATTGTTATAATAAAACTTGCAAACATTTTTTTAGATAAACTATTTTTAATTTTAAAACTATACTAATTGAAACTTTAAAGTCCAAAAATAAAAATTGCAAAGTCCAAAAATACAAATTTATAATATCCTAAATTGATAATTGTAAAATCAAAAACTTGTTTATTGACAGTGACTACCTTGACTTCATATAAAAATGATTCAAAGAAAAAAAATTCGTTAGAAATAATGTTTTTTCTTTAATCATTGTGATGTGAACTCATTGAGTTTATTTACTTTGTTCAACTGAATATAAATTTTCCATAATAAAGTAATTTATTTATTAACATGTAGGTGATACCTTTAGAAGAATTTCTGCATTAAATTGTTATACGTATTGGCTTTAAAGAATAGCTTCTGTTTTCTTGTTCAACCTGTGAATATTATAGAAACTGTGTTACATAATTCGGTTTCAGAAAGCAAAAATGGATTTAATGGCCTGCTGATCAGCTTAATCATCCTGCTAGGTGGGAATGATCACCTAATCGCATGTTTGTTTATAATTGTGCAGAGTGTGTCAGGCAGTCTGTCAGGGGCCTCAGGAGGTCACGTGTCAGAGTGTGTCAGGCAGTCTGTCAGGGGCCTTAGGAGGTCACGTGTCAGAGTGTGTCAGGCAGTCTGTCAGGGGCCTCAGGAGGTCACGTTTGCCGTTTATACTATATAACGTATACACTATAAGTGTTAAGTTGATAGATACAGGCGACCCTGCATGGCAGTGCATATGCAAATTACTTATACAAACAGTAATTGAGACATACCAAGTACAATAATGAAACTGAAGTTTCTTTCTAGTACTTGTTGTCCAAGCAAAAAGAGCTGCATGACTTTGATCAATAAGACTCTTACGAATCTATGTATCAAAATATGTATACATAACGGACCATTTGTACACGAATGTTTTGCTTTTGAAATATGTTTCTCAACTTTATATTACCTACTAATTGTTTGAACCAGAACTTTAAAATTCAAAGGTGATTTCGAAAATGTTGATCTATGAATAAAATGTTTTGTTACAACAATGATAAAGTAAATAACATCTGGACCATCAGTGCCGAATATTATAGTTTCGTCAAATATTTTCCTATTAATATTAAAGTTTTCCTTCAACCACTGTTCTGACTGAATCCGTAAGCGATTTACTTATCTACATTCAAACAAAAAATGTATAATTGATTGCTTCTTCAATTCACTGAGACTAAATATATCACATTCTAGTATTCTGGCTTTATGTTAAAATGAATTTGCGCACAAAATTGTATGCAATATCTTAAGTTGAAAATCCTTCAATTTCATATCATTAGTGTGAGCATGTAAAGAAAAGTAATGACTTGTTTATTAGTGTGAGCATGTAAAGAAAAATAATGACTCGTTGTATCTGAGTGTATAATATCAACCTCGCCATTCTATTTCTTGCACAGACTCATGTATTTATTTCAACAATGGCATCAGACAAAATTTTTCATCCTTTCTTGTTCATCAGAAATACATGATAAAGAGACATCATAACTTGCAAATAAAATGCTTTTTATCTTCTTCAATTGTCACCTTTTCACTCCCAATTAAATCTGTCAAATTCTGACAAATTTTCATTATTACTGATGTATGATCTACTTAGTTCCTTTATTTCTCATAATAATAGAAAGAACCATCATATGCACCAATATCGATAATATTTTCATGATCCTAATATATTTGAATTATATCAAATTAGTGTAAGTAAAATATATTCAATTGCATATAATTTCAAATTGTTAGTAAATTGTTGCCATGCTTCTCGTATATTTATCCAGAATTTGTTGGTGTACAATTTTCAAGCATTAAGTGATTAATCTTGAATTTAAAAAAAATATTTTCTTAAAATCGACACATGTTCAAGGCATCCATTTATGTTTGTGTTTATTGGCTTTTCTAAACCATTATATCTTTAATGCTTTAACAAAATATATAATTTTATTATCTACAGACCTTCGGTCATATAATCTTGATAAATTACCCGTCTTTTAGCACAATCTGGACATGAATTCAAAATAAATCTAAATACATGTTTTCAAATGTTTGGCTGAGAAAGTGTAGTGAATCAGGAAAAGATTGAAATATGTGCACACGCTTTGATATAGCTAAGGATGTAATTATCGTCATTTTTCCATGCACAATAATTCTTCCTTTTCCAACAACTAAGAGTTTATTCTTCATTTTCGCAAGTGAATTTAAATCTCAAATATCATATACAAGACTTTAAAAAATATTAGATCTAAAATTGTTAAAGTTCCTTATTCTTAATCTAAATGAAAATTATGACACAATCTTGCATAATGTCCCAATCCAAATTGCAATTGTCTTTTCTACATTAAAGTTTAATCCTAACATTCTATAAAATTATTGTGACACAATTAATGAAGCTCTAAGTGATATTTCCCCAACATTGAAATATATGAGTATCATGAACATATTGACTTAATTTGTTTTCAGCATTATTAATATTATTAATTGTTTTCTTGTCTACAACCTCTTTTTACAATACAACAGACAATATAACATCTATCCATTTTTTATTATAAATGTATTAAATCCCTTACTTACTAGATTGATCCCTTTAATGTTGAAGCCACACAGTTTATGCATCAAAACGTTTTATTTATATATTTCCATGAAACTGTATCAATTCACTTCTCATAATCTATATACAAAATTAGAACAGGGATATCCTGCTTTCTTCGTTCAAATAAAATATCATATATAATTCAAATATTTCCACAAAGAACCTCCCAGAAATAAATAATTTTTGCTCTTCTTGTATTAAATCGTCCCAAACGCTCTGCTTTATATGTATTCGTAAGCCCTACACTAAACATTCTCGAAGGCCCGCATGATGCCGAGAGCTGGTGCTTGAGATATAGAAACCCCAGAGAAAATAACCAACCCTGGATGAGTGCCAACTAATATTGGCACATGTTGAAACCTACAATCCACCACGGACACCAGAAGTACTAGCCAAGTGAACGCAAATGCGGGATACAAATAGGGCGCCAGGAGTCGACTTACCTGTGTCCAAGTTCGTGTGTTGCAGTTTGCACCGTCTGAAAATAATCAACTGAATGGACAATCTGAACTTTGTAACCCGTGAGACATACACCCCTTGTGTAGGACAAACCTGAAAGGAAATGAAGGAAAAAGTATATATATCATAATTACATTCCGAATGGTTAACATTAAAAACTTATCAGTTGTTCTGATGTGGATCGGCAAAATATCTCGATTAAACAACGCATCAATCCATATTGAATTTTAAATAAATTTTTTTCATTCATTTCATTAAAATGTCATTCTACATAAATTTCTCTTAGTGCGTTGCAAAAGAAAACCAAATTGAATCGCGAAATGTAACGCTACTGCTACAATGATTACGTCGACATAAACAGGCATACTAATATACATATAGCGACTACACCCAATGTCAACAGCGAAATTTGCTTGACCGAGCGTGTGACTATGGAACCGAATTTAATGGCTTTTGTTCGACGCGATAGCGGAAAGAACTACTCAATAAGTTCAGCTCCGAAGTCACAAACTGGAGGGCCTTACAAATGATTGCAATAGGGTGTTACTATACGTTATAGTATATCAAATTCAGCTAGATAAAATAAAAAGAAGACAAATGTCACGTTGCTGAAGTAGAACAAATCGACATCATGACATGTTTCTTTAACATGACGCGCGTTAAAGCGACGTCATCTTTGAGAGCACTAGATCGCCAGGGGAGAGTACTACTTCACCATCCTAGGGCACTAGTCCTACTCGCAAGAGAAATAACTCGCGGGAAGGAAACTAGTATAATTTGACTTTAATTCACGTGATATGAATTCTTCTCGCTTATTGCATTACATTAAACATATACTAACATAAATACAATTATTACACTAGATGACAATAGCGATATTGTGTCTGACGCGATTGTGGGGGAGCTAGTCAAAGAAATCCAATTCCGTAACAACGTCCTCGAAGGTAAACAAATATCGCAGTTGTCCAAGAGTGTTGTCACTATATGTTTTAGTACATCGAATTCAGCTAGATAAAAATAGTGATAAAATGTTTTTGTTTTGTTATTTTGTTGGGTAAGTCTGTCACAATATGCTCCTCGAGCAGTGACCGGTTGTGTCAGATTAAATTATTTATGTGAATCATATCAAAAGATATTTCAAATGCATGAAATTCTCGTGATAATTTCTCCTTTCACCCAGAAAGCAAACTTACCGCGATGAAGTTGCTGTTAAATAGTGTCGAGCGACGTTGGATGATTCTTTGTTTGAACTTTCTAGTACATTTTATAATTACATCGATAAATATGTACCATGTTCACTTATAGGCAAACTATTCAAAGGGTTCAATTTATAACCTCACTTGGTTTCTAATATCACAATGCATAGCGCCGTTTGAATATATTTTTGTTTTACCTGTGCTTTGGGCAAGTGTCGTATCAAATACTCACATGAATGACTTTAACAAGAACGCTTATGAAATATCATGTATAGCACTCAAAAAGGAATCATTTTTTTTATTATTTCCTCCATGAATGACTTTTTATGTAGTAGATATAAATGTCTACTTTGCAATAATCCCAGGGATGAGGATGGGGTGTTTAATATAATACCGCCTCGGGCTGCGTTTGCGCAACCGTACCCTCAAGAACTCGTCGCTGGTTGGGGTAGGGGGGATGGGGGGGTTGGTCTCAAATAGGCCCAGCATGAAAGCATGAAAATGTTGTCCTGCACCACCCAGCCCCCTCCGGCAGTAAAACCTGTTTATATCCACGCCATCCATAACGAGACATGAGGAGTGCAAAAGGCACATTTGCTTCCCCTTGTTGTAAGACCTTAGGGCAGTCCATCCACGGGGCGCGTGCGCTTTTTTATTTAAAGAAATATGAGCAGAGGGGTATTAGACCTCGCGCAGACATCGTGTTTTGAAGCAAAAAGAAGTGCGCATGATTGAATTTAAAGAGTAAAGACATATTTGTTTGTGAGCATTGTGATATGCATATGGCAGAGTTTAGAAGAGGATGTAGGGCATGTACATGCTGGAAGTGTGGGACTGGAACATGGAAAAATTATATGATATATGCGAGTTGTGTTGATAATCATGCGGCAAGAGACACGAAGAGAAGAAACATAAAAATACGATATTTTAATAACGTTTTCTGTGGACTAGAGAGAGGGCATATAATCCAGAGCGAATATGACCAAGCACCAGTTCCGGGTACTAGCCTTACGGCGTCGGGTTGATCCTCCTATTTCCAGCACCGTGACCAATTCCTGCTCCTTGCCGTATTGCTGATCCCAATGCTCTGACCCTGCCAGACTTTGTAGATCATCAGGGCGGAGCCGACGCGGTTGTATACGACTACCGCGCCATTGTGCCGGAAAATCATGAGCTCGAAGCTGACGTCTTTCCATTTCTTAATGCCATAGGGCCAAAGGCGCAAGAGGCCTATTCAAGGGAAATTAGGGGCATACACTTTCTAAACTTTAGCCTTGTTCTCACGGCACAGCTGGAGAATGCCTTACCGGGCCAACCAAAAGTCTACGAAGAAGTTGAGATGGACACCTTACAAATTACGGGATACTTTCGCAGCGATCAAGCCACCGTGTCCCGCATCGACGAGATCAAGCAGTTGGTTGCCAAAGCTATCGCCACAATTTTACGTCGCATTGAAGAATACATGCACGAGGAGTCTGGGTGGGCGTTTGACCGCGGTCAGGTGCTAGACCTCGACGTGTTGCAGTAGCGGCCGCATCGCCGTCTGAACTACATTCAAACGCCAAAGTGCATACCACGACCGTCTGCTACCATTGTGAGGAACAACGACAATCGTTGCTGTTAGTGGGCTTTATACCCGGCAGACAACAATGTTAATTGGGTAGGCAAGTACCGCCGGCACCTGGGCGAGCTTGACTTTACAGGCATCGACTTTCCCGTCAAGCTTAACGATATTAGTAAGTTTGAGCGCCATTATGAAACTATCGCAGTTAATGTCTTTCGTAGGAAACATGGCTTCTACCGATTACGCATCAGCGACTGTGGATTTATTGCTTATTACAGACATTGAAAGGAACCACTATGTCTGGACAAAGAACCTATACCATTTAGTAAAAATGCATAATAGAAACATGAGAAAAAAGCACATCAGCCGGGCCGTCTTATTGGAAGCCCACATGAAAGATTGACGCGGCATAAGCGGAAAGTAACAGCCCGTGTCCTTGCCTGAGCCAGGCAAAAACATTCCAGAACCAACAGATCCAGATGCGTGTCCCATAAATCATCTATCAGGATTTGGAGGCACTGAACGTGGCAGTGGAAGGCCCTGCTGGAAATCCTTACAAAAGCTTCACACAAAAATTGCTAACCAGGTTCCATGTAGTTTCTGCTACATGGTCATCCGCTGCGATGGAGTCACCAAGGAGCCGATGTTGCACCGCGGCGAGGACGCGGTTCCTACATGCATTAGGTACCATGAAGGCGAGCTGGAGGAGATGTGAGACCTGTTTTGAAATCAGGCCAAGATGATCAAGGTCGTGGACGACTACAAGGCCTTTCAGGAAGCAGCAGACTGCCACATCTGCGAAGAGGATCTAGGCAAGGACCGGGTGCGCGACCACTGTCATATCATCGATAGGTACTGCGGCGCCGCCCACAAAGAATGTCTGCCCCCCAAAAAGACACACCCCCCAGAAAAACACTAAGGTGCAGATGTGAATTATATCCTACGTGACTATGACGGTCAACCTATTATGGAGACAATCTGAACAGCTTGGAAGGAGAACATCAGAGCCATTCCAAACTACATGGTAAAGTACATGTCATTTTCTTTGAAGCAGTTGCAGTTTGTTGACAGCCTTCAGTTTATTAAAAGCTTGCCAAATTCATGCCTAAGGAGGCGTTTCGCATACAGAGTACGATGTACTCCTTCTAATAAAAAAGGCGTCCACTCGTACGTATACATGAGCGGTTGGGAGCGGTTCGAAGAAACTCAACTTCCGCCAATGGAGCAGTTCTATAGCCAACTCACCAGAAGAAATCGAAAGAAAAGACTACGTATACACGAAGAGCGTGTGAAACGAGTTTGAATGCCCAAAACATGGCGACTACCACGTCTTTTATCCAAAACCCGATGTACTCATTCTGGCGGTCGTGTTATAGGAATTCCGGAGGATGTCATTTGTAAACTACAGCCTCGATCCTCCACGGACTGGTGTTATGCTGCTGACAGACATGTACATGCACCCGTTTATCGAGAAGGGGATCCGCAGAGGCGCATTTCATGGTCAGTGGCCGCCACGCGAATGCGAACAACCCAATGTACCCTTAGCAGGTAATCTAAGGCCATAAGTGTTATGTCGTCGCAGGTTGCATAGAAAATATGAAGCCACCACATTACATTAGCTCAAGAGCAGCGGAGTGGACAAACTGGTAGGACACTGAGATTGCCAAAACTTTCCTTTATAAGAAACTCGTAGTCACCGCACGACGTGAAGCCTCAATGATATCGATTTTTCTCAGCGTGTCCCTAAATGAGTCTTCGTCTTCTTGTTCGCAGTAGAAGAGGGCTATACACGATGTCTGCTCAAGGAATTCGTTGTCACGGAATAGAGTGAACTTTAACAATGTCAGTGTATATATTGAACGAAAATATACTCGGGTTTCGTTGGCGCGTACAGGGTTAGCAGAGGGTGGTTTATTGTTCGGCTTTAGTTATTTCAAAATGCTGAGTGCGATTCATCCCATGCTGCATGTGCATATTGACTGCAGTGAAATTCCAAGTACCTCGAGTTCTCTAGTTGCGCAAATTCACCACAGCTAGGGTACTTATAGAGCGAATTCTCTATGTACATTCACATTACGACGAGTCTTGGTAGGAAGCTAACCACTTTACGGGAGCAGTCTTCAGCTGTAGAGGTATGTGAAATATAAATTATATTCTTTATTACTATCCGTTTTATATGACATACTTGTTTTATATTTTGGACGTCTCAGAATGTATTCTAAATTTTACAGAGAGTCAAAACCTAGGTCATATAGCGCCATGCTATCAGAAAGACTCTAGTCTGTTTCAAGTTAGCCATTTGTTATAGCTGAACAGACAGATTGAATTTAATTATACGCTGCATGCATTGAATGATGAATACTGTTCGAGCTCTTATGATCCAGTGAGATTATTCTTGTCAGACACAGATTCATGTACGATAGTAATAATCTCGTACAGTAGTTCTGATGAAATAATGTAATGTGTAACGAAATGAATTCATGTTCGCGCATGCGTAACATATATAATTGCATTCACACTTAACCGTGTCAACCGTACACCACAGCTCAGTTATTATACTTTTAGCTGTTTTATGGTCTGATGATGTGGAGTCGTAGAACTCTGTGGGGTTCCTTGTAACCTGTATGCTGCTGTCTGGTGTCGTTGGCTCGGAAGAGTACTGGTGTTCTCGAAAGGAGCGACCAAGGTTTCGCGACCAGCGGGTCTGTGTTGATAAGGAGGCTCTCGAGGGGTCCTTCAACAGACTGGGAGGTGGCTCCTTGACCATTGACTAGATCTATGGAACCGGAAATACATCTGGACGCCACGATATATATATATATATATATATATATATATATATATATATATATATATATATATATATATGTGTGTGTGAGTGTGTGTTTGTTCCATGTTTCAATTATGATACTTTGGTCACCCGTGGTGTCGAATCATACATTGTTTGTATTCGATTGTAAATCCTATACCTTCATCACTCTTGGTGATAGAAACGAACAGTATCCATATTTGTGTACCAATCCTATACATTGATCGTCCATGGTGATATATCCATATATCAATCATACTTGTTTATAGTTCCATACGTTTATTCTTGTTTGATTTTCTCGCTGAAGTTACATGTTCTGATTAGTTCAGTGTTAGAAACTATATCATTTCATTGTATCATTTGTTGAACTCGGTGCGCATCATTCTGTTAAATCCATTGCTGAACTGTATGCGCACGTATATGGTGTTAGATTCATTCATCGTTCAATTGCATTATAAATAAACATCTCATTAACGAAACTGCTTTTGGTGTCTTCGCTAAATCCAATCCCAACCCGGTTTCATCCTGTTACAATTGTGTGTAATTGCACTTTTGTGTTGTGACCCACACTCTAATGCCGGCATGATGGCTGACTTAAGCTTAAGCGAGCTTAATAAGGGCCGTTTCCTTATGCCATTGCTAGAAAGAAAGGCACAATCCTATAGTACAAAAAACGTGATGGTTTCCTCGAACTTTTAGCGAGTGCGCAAAGCTAAGCATCGATATCATAACGCTCAGGGTGTGCCACAAATACTCCCTCGTATTTTGGCCGTTTACCCGCGGCCTATTGTATGCCTTGTTGAGGAGTATTGTAGGTCAGATAATGACGATACAATATAAGTGGCTCTTAAATGCCGATTCGAGCAGTTGACAGGCAAGCACTCTCTTGCCGCAACACCGGTAGCCGACGATCATAGCGGAGTGTGGCTGTAAGATATCACAAAACACGTGTAGGCTACCCAAGGGCGGTGAAATGCGGGGCTACCACAGAGGCTATTAGATGGCTGAGACAAACTGGCCATTTTGTATGTTGAGCTGCGCATCTATGATGAAGTTTAAGGACATGTTCAAGACGCCTGTCGCCGGAACCATTATTTTTAAATCTTCGATATGAATGGTTACGCTTTCGCTAGCGTTTTCGAAGCGTCTTCCTGAGTTTTGGAACGTGGCGTACTCCCTTGACTTCATTTCGATGACAAGGGCGAACTAGTATTGGCAGAAGTCACCAACACCTGTCTACGGCAGCTCTCCGCGTCCTTGATAGACTCCCTCGTCATTACTTATAGGGCATCTCCTCACTACTGGTATCGAGCCTGCCCCTGAGCATAGATCTGGTTTCAAATGTTCTCAATCGTCACCGTCACCTTGTCGATAAGGGGTTTGTATAAATAATTAGTGTCGCGTACAAAATCAGACCTTTGCGTCGTGTCCTGAAAGAGCATGACTATCACGTTCATGCTTTTTGCTGGCGTGTTTAGGTTGATGTTCGATGTATCGTTTCTCTTGTCCACAACCATCCGATGGCGCAGACTCAGGTGTACAAAATAACCACCTTTTTCCACGTACTGCTGCCGGATCATGCTCGCAAGCTCTGAGTAGATCAAAAAGTCGTATTCCAGAGAGATGCTGCTAATAGCTCGCCCCTTTGTTCGTGCACCGGGTAACCCCGCCGTAGTCATTGAACGTCAGCTCAAAGATGAGGCGGTCTGAAAGACCAGACTGGTACTATGGCGGGTATTCATTTAGCAGGTCGAAGTCCAGCGGCACAAAGAAGCGGCTTTTGAACGCGGGGGCGATAGATGCATCAGGCCCAGTATCGGCAACAGTGTTGCCAGCATAGACACTTATAGCAGCGGTTTTGGCGTTTTGCATACCCTGATAGGCTGCGTTAGTTCGCTCTTTACCGTCAACCAGAAGACCTTGTAAGCACCCAGACATGGACATCGTCAATGCAGTCCCAATTCATTCCCTTCAAGCTTTATACTGATCTTTTTAACGATCGTGCGTTTGGCGTCCGGCTGTGCTGTGCCGCCGCTGAAATCAATTGTGAATGCCAGCCTAGCGGTATGGGACATAATGACATCGTTGCTACTGAAGTTGGGAACTCTGACAATAAGCAGCTGTTATTGGTCTATGATATTGTGGTTATTTGGTCACAAATAATGGTGCCGAGGGCACCCTTCACACAAAGGGCGATGCGGAGGGAGCGATATGGATCGAATTTGTTTCCGTTTTGAGACATGGTTGCTGTTCAGCTACAGTGCTATTGAAATACACGTGTCATTGCTTTAATAAGTGTCCATTGCCTGATAGCAAAACATAGCTTAAGGCGGTTTTCACATTCAGACTGAAGAATTTCGCCCTCGCGAGCCCTATCGGCCCGACGAAGAATAAATCGCATTTGTCGCCGAAACCAACGAGACAGAAACCCCTTCATGGGCCGGCTTCAGTGAGGTGCCACTAGGTTGTAGCAAGATGTTCTATCCACGGGGTGATTAGAACAATGCCTGCCCGAGTTTGATGTGTATCGTAAAATCCTGTGAACCCTCTTTCTTTAGCACGGAATCATGGTTACCTCAATTCTAACGGCGCTCGTAAGCTCAATTGTGCTCGCAGTCACAGGCTGGGGCTGCAAAACATCATCTCCAGTCCCAGCACCTAAACCAGACTCCGGCGGTGTAAAAGAATGAGTAAAAAAGAATCTTAAGCGGCTGACTGGAATGCTGAAAACTCTGGCATAAGAAGCGATGGCCACAGCGGCTCTGTTCAGAATTATCGGGTCAATCGTGCAGTTCTTGCTGAGGACCGCGGGCAATGCCATCTGCTGGCTCGCTGGAAATCATGTGGTACTTGTCAACAAGATACTACCCACGACATGTAACGTTTTAGTGCCTTCGTGGTGTTCAGCATCTTTCGACTCCTACACCTTTTGCATGGTGCAGGCTTTTGCTACTGACGCGGGAAACGGGTGGGTCGCATTCAACATCTTCATGCTTCGTCTTCTGGGGTTGTTAAGGTGTGCTTGGCTCAGGCACTTGACCTGGTATCCTGATCGCATTGACATGAACGTTGGTTCCAAACATTATGTCGACTGTTGCCTCCTGAATGCTTTTGTTATACCCCACATAGGTGCCACCTTTAAGCTCCATGTCAGGCGGGATCATGTAAAGGCGGCCACTGAGGACGTAATCTGTCTTAGTTCTGGTCTTTGATATCATGTCCTGGTAATTAGCTATCCACTTTGGGACGTGGTCAGCGCCGGCGATTTCTAGGTTTACGAGCGTGAGAAAATGATTGTGTTCATCGAATGCCGTAACATTCTCCGATGATCGAGGTAAGCGTCTTGGACTGCGCGCAAAGGATTGACCAAACATACGCCCTGACGCTACCGTTGAGACGCATCACACCGTGCTGGGTGAAGCTTTGCGAATTGTCTAATATAAAGTACAAAAAAAAAACATATTTCATCAATTGGAAATCCTGCGCAATATAACCGACGTGTTGATTTCCGCCTGCCTGCGCCACAAACGTATAACGGTCGGTTTCAAATAAAGTTGGGTCTGACACGAGGGTTGGGAGGCCTTCCTATACCCCACGGTCAGCTTGATGGACTCCCCCCTCCCGAGGAATATTATTGGTATACATCGTGGCCAGGAAATTTGTTTACGCCATTCTTTATTCACCAGTTGTCCCATCTATTCCAGACAAAGTTATTACAGACGGCCTTGTAATATTTCATGTCAATACCGTTTTCGAACTCGCCCCACCCTGTTTCGTCCTGAATGGGGCACTTCATCTGATTGGAAATCTTTCTAATCTGGTAGTAAACATAAAAGCGCTCAAATCTTCTCGCCAAATCTGGTAGCCCTGATGTTCCGTCTGGCAACTGGTTGTCGCGAATGCTGACTCCGCAACTAGTGATTGTGCACTTTGCGGCAAAATGTACTTGATGTGCCAGAACCTCATTTCATTGTCTGCATTTCCTGAGCTCCAGCAGTTATAAACCTCTTATATGTAGACAAGGGGCATCGCGTACTTTTCGAATACGACCAGAAATTTACCGTTAATGAATGAGACGTAATGAGGTACGTACACATCAAGATTGAGCAACAGTTGGTGAATCTGCGCTCTCTTCTCAATCGCTAGAGAGAAAGATTCCGCCGATGCTATATTTCACGTCGCCGTGTAAGTGAAGTAATTATGGCAATATCATCCCCTCGCACAAGTGCTGGTTCTGACAATGTATGTTGTATTAACTAATCCTCTAGTTGGCTATGTTGCTCTAGAACATGCGATATGCACAGACTCAAGTACGTACAGAGCGCTCTGTGACATTTAGTACAAATGAGGATAGTTGACCATTTCGGCTGTGCTTGATAACAACCAATTCCTATGTGCATCGCCCTCGAATCAATTACCATTCCGGATGGCTATTATATCATCCATATGCTCGAAAAAGTATTGCAGGCTGTCCTTCCTTGAGTGACTGCGTACAACAACGCGGCGACTGGGCAGGTCAGCATCACACTTCCTGGCCTATCCTTCTATACGCTAATCCTCAACTTACCGCTCGCCTCTATCTTTGGGTTTGACTATAAAGAACCTAATACTCAGATATTTACCAACATCCATCGGCTCTATGTCCACCTCGATCAGATAAACACAATCGTGAATATTCTTGATGGAAAAACAATACCCTGCTACAATTTATTCCTGTGGATCTCCCATGCAAAACCACGTTGGCGCAGATAACGTGAAGTTACCCTGCTGCAAGTTATTCCTGTGGGTGGAGAGTCTTACTGGGACAATCTTACGGTTTCCTATGGAAAACAACATTAGCGAAGATATTGTGAAGACGGCATCCATGAGCTCTGGATACGTATCTTAGATGAAAAACAAAGACCAGTTAATATGCTGGATTGCACTATCACTCTTTGAATTAAGCAATGGAGCTCACATACTATGAGTCTACGTGATTTTGACTTCTTTGCAGCTGGCGCTGCAGGGATTTCCGGGGCCAAAGTCCCAGTTTGCACCAGAGTCTGAAATCCCTGCCGCGAGGTTGTCATTTCTAGTGCGACTAGCACCGACTTATAGGCCGTGTACTTAGCGACCGACAGAATCACGTCCGTTGGTGGCGTTATGGCATTAAATGTGTCCGGTTTGTATTGCTGGGATTGAACACAAGACTTTCAAAACGCTGGCAGTTTCACACTCAACAACGACAACAACACCATCACCATCCATGGAGCGAGTTTGACTTCATTACCCTCCACTGAAGTCGTGGTGACGGAACGTCACAGCCCTTTTCATCCGAATCCTTGTAAACGGAGTCGTAAAGGCACATAATGGCTGTATTGCCGTTCAGGCTAACGCCACACACGAAAGCCTTACAACTAGCCTTGCCTGAGTTTATGTTTGCCGCCAGAGCCACCATTAGTTGCAAGGGTCTCAGCATCAACGCGCAGACGACAGCATTGTCAACCACTCTAACCATCTTTGGCTTTCGGAATTAGAACTCATGAAGTTTAAAACAATGTCATGGAGGAGCAACCAGACATAGACTAGGAACTCAAATCATTGACACCGCCTGCTAATACTGCTGACGGAGTATTGGCGCAGCTTGTAAAACAATTTGACATCGACAAGAAATACAAACGACTAGTGGACGAGATTGGGGTGGGGTGGAATGAGGACGCAAAGCAGATAGGCATTGAGCACTAAGGCACTCAGAGCACCCTAAGTCAAGCCCCGATCAGCTGGGGTAATTGCGCTTTTGCTGTCGACACAACAGCGGAAGGGCTGCCCTCGAGGGCTCGCAGGAATGATTGCTACAACAATGACAACGATTTGGGGAAACGCTCGTGGAATAAACCTTTTCCTTGGGGTATGTAACACCATCTATAATTCGGATCACCAGAATGAAAAAAAATCTGTGATCTTCGAAAGATATGTTCGGTCTCATTACAGTGATCGGTCAGGAAAACAAACAATCACTAAACCTGCGAACAGAAAGCACTCTGCTTATAGCTCTTGACGAAAGTGTGGGCGTGCCATTTCCGGATCTAAACATATTAAGGAAACTGACATTTTCCTTCACATCATCGCCGTCTTGGCATTACACCACGGCGATAGATTAGAGG
The DNA here is from genome assembly GCA_029931535.1 of Margaritifera margaritifera. Classification (NCBI taxonomy): domain Eukaryota; kingdom Metazoa; phylum Mollusca; class Bivalvia; order Unionida; family Margaritiferidae; genus Margaritifera; species Margaritifera margaritifera. The sequence goes on along the minus strand of JAQPZY010000337.1, from coordinate 95,528 downwards.
TGCGCGTCCTCAGAGGAAGTAACCCAACCCCTTCCGAGCAATTAAACTTGAGGAGTTATAATGTCGTTATACCCAAAACACCAAGATCCACAATCTTTTCACCTGAAAAAAAGTCTGCGAGGATTAAATTTTCTTGCAGATAGAAGCTGAACAACAGCGCACTATGTACAAAAGTTACAAGCGCGCACTAAACGCCGCGGAATGCGTTAACACCACACCACACTAACGAATATGTTTCTGGGCACCGGTGTGGCGGGCATTGGAACCCTATTAACCATCATTGCTGCCCCCATTGCGATTGTCCTTGAGATCACTCCTTTGAACTGTGAGCTAGTTTTCATTGCAGGAAATTTTATTAGCAACCGTCTCGCGGTGAAAGCCAAAAAAGAACGACGAAAACCGCATCTTGGCTGAAAGAAAGTTCAGCTCAATGCGGACCACATATCGAAGGCGCTACGTTGCAAAGCCATCTTTGAGGATTTGATCTCATCATTGATGAAGTCGATAATTACACAAGCTTGAAAAATTAAATACGGGTTGTATGACACAAAACATACACTTCGGTTGTAATCGACGAAGTTAAGAAAACGAAATAATCGCCCATGGCAGATCATTAAAAAAATCTCGCTGGAAATTCATAATAAGATGTGTTTAGATGTTAAAACAACAGAAACAACCAAACCGTCGGAACGATAGATTTCTCACTCGAGATATTTCCCCGGCGTGCCTTTGCCATACGATGCGCACTTTCAATCACAGGTGGACAAAAAAATGAGACGCCAAAGCAGCCTATTTTTTAGCCTGCATGTGTAGAGAATTTGAAAGAACGGTTGGTGTGTTACACGTTACGGCCCTTATTCGATATGGCTTGCATGTTCGCAGCAGAAAGTTGTAAACTACCAGTATTATTGTTAACATTGGTCAAAGGTACGAAGGCTTCAATAAAAAAGCACCCGGTGCACATGTCGCCGAATAATACCAATACTACGACATATTCTAAATAAAACTGAGTTTCAGCCGGCATCATTGCCCCATGCAAACAAACTAATGATCTAGTGTCTCCACAATCTACACCGAGGCGGCAAAGGGACTGGTCTGAAACAGCTCTTTGCGTCGACTTTTTTTAATCTAAAACTATGTATGTGTGGAGAAGTAAACATTTATTACTCGCCTGGCTGACTAAACATCCGGCTGTCACTAGAAAATTCTCCATGTGTAGTAAGAATCCGGATGGTGCCCCCACGCATTATAAATTAGAACATTCTGTGTATATCACGTGCATGGATTTACCACCGAACGTGACAATAAATGCCAAGACAGGATATGAGATAATTAATACGAGGTAAGACCCTTTGTTCCTTTACTCATCAATCAGACACATCTTTTTCAAAAATAACCACTGCTCCCGTAGTATGTACATTTTAGAAATTCGATCGAGTAAGGGTGGGAGGACAGGTTGGTGCAGGACAACACATTAATGCTTGGCTGATTTGGGGCAATCCCCCCGGGGGGGGAGGTTCGGGCTGCGTACCAAACAAAACCTGTGTGTACGGTTGAGCAAAAAGAAGCCCTGCTGGTGGGGGAAGGATGGTATCATTTCAAACACCCAACACTGAGGGTGAGAGATGATGGAGATTATTTTAAACAACCTTTTACATCTACTAGTGTGACTTATCTGCAAATGATGATAAAACACGTGTTGAGAGATGCAAACGTATGCATGAACGCTGGAAAAGTCTTGGGCTACAAGCACTGATCCACACCAATCGTAGCTAGTTGGGCTCATTATTTCCTAGTATTGGTTCGATACACGCATAGGCCTCAAATACGAGCAAACTGAAAACAATATACATCCTAAATGGTGGACATGAAGTCAAGTTCAACCCTCCCTCCTAGATCTGAGGTTGGTTTCCAATTCCTGTCCGGAAATATTTTGACTCTACAAAACGTGTCACACCCTGTAGAATTGACATTGTCAATGCTTTATGTTAGTTATATATACTTACATTATATTATAGTTTCCTCTGCTAACCGGTCATGGGTGCCATTATGCGCTGCGCTGGTTAGATACCTGCTTCTACCAAATTACAATTCTCCCACCTGACTGATTATATCTGAGTGTTTATATACAAATTTCCTTCGTATTGTATATACCTAACATTTGTAACTCTAAATCCAGTGGGTCTGTGTATTTAGCTGGGCATTAATTTACCTTGCCTAGCGCGTTGGTTATCTTGCCTCATGAGCTCTATCTTTCGTCAACAAATTGTTGAGAACAAACTTTCCGACTATATAATTCCTGTGTCATACTCTAACTTTAATCTGCCGCCATCCTTAAATTTGGAGAAAAAAATATGCCATTTTCTACCATAAAGAATTCGTTATAACGCCAGAGATCCTTCTTTTTGGTTTTAATAAACCTTTGAAACAATAATTCTATTCAGTGTATTCCGCCACGAATGCGGAAAGAACCTTGATATCTGGACATCTTGAAATCACCTAAATCCTTACAAAATGTAAGATTCCAAAATTTCAAAGAAACTTGTGCATAATAAATTTCAATATATAAATGATTCACAACTTTCATTAGTGATTTACATTTCGACATGTAAATATGTAAATAAATAGCAATATTTCACTTCAAACGAAATTTAGAGTCACACAAAAAATGCTGAGATTTGAAATTTAAAGAGCGACATGTGCTTCTGAAAATTTCTTGTAATCCATTAAAACCGATTGAACGACACAGGATGTAAGTATTTTTACCTTTGTTCAATTATTAATAAGATTTCATTTTTCTGTCAATTACATCGTGTTTAGTCTATATTTTTAATCTCTGCATTAAATATTAAAATCTCTATCATTCTATTTATCTTTTCTGCTCTTAAGAATTTGTCAGGAGAAAATTTCTTTTCCGTCTTCTTCATTATAAAGTCATTTTTTGTCTGTGAACGAACGTTGGCATTTTAACAAGCTTAGACTGTATATCTATATGTACGTTCGTGTGTTCATCTATTTTTCAGAATTCCCTGAGCTGCACAGAAGGTGCAATCAAGCATATTTTTTATATCTTGTGTTATTTGTGCTACTCTTCGCGTTGCCATGTGTCATCTTTTCTTCTTTTTCAGTACAACTACACAGTCTTTTGTTAATTAGAATTGCTAGTGTTAAATGCATAGAAGCATTTGCTTTTGGCAACATATTTCTAAATTTTTTACTGTGGGATATACGTCATTCGTTCATATTTGTAAATGCATCTCGAACATGGTCCCTTATATCACCGAAGACTATCTCAGTTAAAGGCAACTGGACTGTTGACCAAAATGACTTACTGTACCATAAAAGGGACTGTTGATCAAAATGACATTCTGTACGATAGTTCCAGCAATCATCAAAGGGCATAATTATTGTATTCAATTCGATGAAACCAATAACTTTACATCTCACCGGCTGGATTAAATATCTAATAGACAAATTAAATACTATATGTATGCATAAATGTTTTGGGATTTTACAGTACGTTAACACAATACTGGCTATTGTGTGCCAATGAAAAATAAAGGCCTAAAAGCCTAAAACGGTAATACATGTACAAAGAATTATAAAAAAAACTCTTGAACTTTGAACTAATGTAAAAATGGATCACTAAAATTATATGGTAAAGATGTTGAAACTGTGAAAAAAGGTAAGAACAATAAAGGTGTATACAATACAAAAATACAGGTAAAAATATAAAGTACTTAGGACGCGGGGTCATTTATATATATATATATATATATATATATATATATATATATATATATATATATATATATATATATATATATATAACTCATTTCCTTAAAGTTGTCAAGATTGTATTTATCTGGTGGATTATGAACATACAGATTCTTTAGTGTCTTCATTTAAAATCCTATGTCCCACGGAGTGAAGTTGATACACTTGACAAATGAAGTGTACTGATTATAGCGTGTAGGATTAGACCAAGGCAGGGTCATAGCCAGTGAGATCTAAGCCAGTCATAGCAAGTATAGAGAGTACATTTTATGGTCCATTGCCGAAGTTGATAATATTCTCCCAGGGAGCAGAAATTATTCATATCACGTGTGAATGTTGTTGATGGAATTATAAATCAAATGTTCTGGTCAATTTAAAAATTAGTCTTTTAAGTTAGTGCTATACATTTTTGTTTATTAACTGAGAAATAATAACCCTGACAAATAATGATAATTATGACTTCTTAAGGGTACTTCGTAGAGAAGGACAGATATAGTTGTAACCAAGCATATACTTGAAAAACATAATTAATAAAATCAATAAGAGACTGTTTGCGTGACACAAAAATTACCCTTTCGGCTTTCAACGTCTTGAATGATAGTACGTATTATACTCCCTGGAAAGGTTCACGACCAAATAAGTTGGCAACAGCTTGAGTATACCATCGTTTCTAATGGATACTGACTCCAAAAAAAAGTAATCCGTCCCTGGCTTGTATTAAAAGAATATTAAAATTGTTATAATGCATTTGACTCTGATCAGAGAGACAGACAGACAGACAGACAGAGACAGAATATGTGTGTGTGTACTTACCGGCGGTTTGACCATTACCAATGTTCCCCTTATACATATGATGTCTGAATATAAAAAGTAGTCATCATGTGCATTTGTACAATATACTATTTTACAGGCAGGCAAAACTATTTAATCCTCATGTACAGACAAGACTCTGGCATTCATAGTGATGTATTGAATAAACTTATTAAAGAAATATGATGAAACATTTACATTTTCCATTAAAAGAGGAAGAAATTGTTATGAAGTGTCGAAGACGGCTCATATGGACTAAACACCCTCCCCCAAAAATAAATAAATAAATCAATCAATCAATATATTAAATGAGGCAGGTAGAAGGAACATTTGTCTCTTTCCCACATATTTTGTAAGAAGGTTGGCACATATAAGAAAATCACGTGGAATAAACTTATCCCAAACGACATGAACTTGCTATCCTTGTGCTTTTGACCCAAAAGATGTCCATGACAATTGCAACATATTAAAAATCGAGGCATCATTATGAACTTCACAACATTATTTGATACAGAAATGAGAGAAAGTCTATCACATGTGTTGGCATGTCAGACTCAAACTTCACACCAGTGCATAGACTGTAATACGGATCTTATTAATCATGCAGGACGCTCATAAAATATGCATGTTTCTGAAGACAAAAAATAGGAGAATAGACGATGACTTAGCGTCTACATAAAATGTCATCATCCTTTAATATTTTAAACATTTAAAACTAGTCTAAATTACTCAATTAGCTGAAATAGTATGTTTATATATATATATATAATAAAGATATATATATATATATATATATATATATATATATATATATATATATATACATCTTCATTTTTATTAATTATTATGGACGAATTATAAAATAAAATATACTGTAAAATGTTACGTTGTTTAATAACATTCGCCTTAAAAATAGCTTTACGATATTGCAGATGCACTTGATTTGCAAGGACCTTTCCAGACGGAAGCACACACACACAGACACACACATATACATATATATATATATATATATATATATATATATATATATATATATATATATATATATATATGCATACATACATATATATATATCAAGTCACGATCTTTCTGAATGCATTGGATCTTCGGGAAATAGTGTTTTTCATGGACACTTTATTGCAGAAACCAACAATTGCTTTCTAGATCTACGGATATCTTTTTTGTTAAAGGCGGACGACACAACACAAGTGTGCAAAGTAGGGAAGAAAATAAAAGTATCGTTAAGTAGGCGTTGGTGTGTAAATGAACATCTTTACCTATCTTCTTCCCTCGAACCCAATCTGGTCCATCCAAGTCTTGAATAGTATCTTCAACCAAACGTAATTTTAAAAAAAAATCTTCGGTGCGGTGGACCTCACCTACTGATTACTGATCCTTTGGTTCCCTGTTCAAGAAATGTTGTTTATGACTCAAGCTTTCTCAAACATACAGCAAATCTAGAGATTAGTCCCGAAGTATAGTCACGCCATCTATCGGCAGACAATAGTAATGGGCTAGTTCTGTTGATAGTAACATCACTTGAAATAAACACAACGTTGCAGATACAATCCAATCATTACATGCACAATACGCTCACATAACGCGCGGAATACGATCCAAACGCATTTTTATATGTATGTGAAATCTACGTTGTGCCTATTTCCCCCTTTAAGCTTTATACTTTTGGGAACAGGCGTAGCCGACAGAACGCTGCAGTCCCTCTGGTCTCCAAAAAATTAGTTACTTATAATAAATATGTTGTGTTTTTTTTGTTGCAATTACCAAAACCCAGAGTTATTCATATATGCAGATACAATGAGCAATAACTTAGACAAAGAGAACACAAAGACATAGAAAGAAAAGAAAAGAATGAAGGCTACTTTGTGTTAATGAAAACTGCAAGTACAAAAATGAACTTACGAGAGAATTATACTGAATCAATGCAAGGAGCAGACACAGAGATGAAGCCAGTGACCACTTTAAATTATCAAATGAGAATTTTTTTCTTGGATCCATTTTAGATATATTTGACAGCGATGGGGTATCATCAGAAGTGTTTTTGGATGGAAAGAGAAATCTTCAGAACATAGCATTTCTTTGCATCTGTTTTCAGCAACTTGCCGCTTCTTCAGCCTGAGACACATCACAGCTAAAAAGCAAAACTACTCTCGAAAACAGGGAATACATTATTCCGTGGAAAAGTCATACCTGTTATGAGTGAACCTCAACATATGTACGAGATAGTAATTGGAGAAAGAGCGAAAGTTGACTTCTATCTAATGCAGGGAAAATTTACTTTTCCGCTCCAAATATTAACTTCAGGTTTGAAAAGAGATATCAGTATTGAGAGAAAATATGAAACCGGGTTTACTTGGACCAGTTTGGGATTTCTCGCCAAAGAATAACATTTGTATAATATGTGTGCTGATGGAAAGAGCATTGACAAAGTAGGTAGGGATGTTTGATCAAAATGATGGAAAAACACTGAAAAATAATAATAATAATAATAATAATAATAATAATAATAATAATCGGGCTTCAGTAGCATAGTGATAATTTGCTTGCTTTGTATCTTTGTGGTCTTGAGTTCAATTAACGAATCCCCAAACTCCATTGTTGTTTATTCGACATTTCAATTGACTGCTAGGCAGACTTATCCAGGCTAACGTGTCATTTTGTATGTACAGACACCAGATGTACAAAGCTTTTTTGACTTGGGCACATCTGCTGCACAGATGATTAGACACCTAGACAGTTTGCACTATATAGTAGGTTAAAGTTTCATGCCTAAACACAGCATTGTTTCTCAGAAGATTAAAGCAAATATTGTATCAGAGCTGCATTTGGTTCATTGGTTGGTTTTTAACGGCACTTTAAGCAGTTTATTTTCATCATGCCTAGGGAATGTGAGCTAAGTGCCTTTTCCAGAACACAATGATGCAGCCGACCTGGACTGGCCTGGGATACAATAATATATTACCCAAATCATTTCTTTTTTGTTTTAGATTGCTCCTGTTTTCTTGTTTTGTATTTGTTTCTTTCTTTTCAATTACGATTCATTTATTAAGACGAAGAGTGGATTAAATACCAATTTTAAAAATACCAACTAACTGTGACATATCCTAACAGCATTAAATTTCTATAATATGATATTTCCATACAAAGGGAGCTCCCTTAACTTTATATTATGCCACCCATAATCAAAATGTGCAAACACGATTATCAAATTGTCTGCTAGATGTTTATTTAATCATACACTTTATGGATTTTACGTCTCTGAAATGAGATACAGCCTAGAAATTGCTTTTTGACCGTATCCCTGGCGCAACCAATGGCACATATTAATCAGCGTAGTTCAGAAACAAATTGCAATACTAGTCAAGGGTATTGCAACTTAACCACACCGTCACGCCCCCACCCCCCAAAAATGTTTTCCATGCCTGTTTAACCTTATGAAGCTGTAAGAGTTTGATATTTAAATCTTTTCTAAGTAGAAATTGTATGAATCCTGAGCGAAATTCTTGCACACCTCAGGCATGTTGTGTCATAGTAATTGTAAACACCACTACATATTTATCATAAGTAATTGAACTTTCAGAGACAAAAGTGAATGCAGTATTCCGTGGGCTGCAAGGTTCCTACAAAGTATTAAACTGTATTGAGAAAATAGGAAAATGCATCTTTGCTGGTCATTTAGCCACGTGTTTGTAACATGTTTCGCACGTAATTTCGGCATAGCAAGCGCGAAGTAAATGTATCTTCAACGTGTACGGCTATCCCCCGTGTATATACACTTACCTAGTAAAGAGAATTGCTTGGTTGTATTTTGGTAACTGTAAATGTCCATTGTTGGTGTCCCATTCACCGAGATCATCAAGATAAGCACGTACTTCTATCGTTTTTATTTCGTTGATAATCTCCACTCTTGACCGTATGTGTGGAAAATGAGCCTCCCACTTTAAATAAAAGAGGAAACAAATGAAAACGATGTAGTAATTATCTCTATTCAGTTCCCACTTTAATGTAAAATCCGCACGAGACTAGCGATACAAGTGAAAAGTAAAAAGGTGGCATATTATATTATGTTGTTTGTTTTTCATGGGGGTTTCGGGGGAGTGGGGACGAGCGGGTATTTATTAACCTGCTCATCGCTAACGAGTAGTAAATTTATACATTTATGCGTTCCGATTATCCTTAAAGGACATATTCTTTCTCAGTGGGTCACACGCACATGCAAACACACACACACACACACACACACACACACACATATATATATATATATATATATATATATATATATATGTATATGTATATGCTCATACTCAGAATTAGATTTTGTTGGAAGGACACAATTATCACAGTAAGAAGAGTTATTTATATGTCCTTCATAATAAAACTTAGTATATTTATAAGTATAAATTAACATTAATGTGGTAGTTCATTCAGACTACCATAAGTTAGTGTCATAATTATCATCTGAGTCAATACAATCAGCATTATTGTTAGGATTGTTAGACGAGGTTTTTTAGGATTAGAATCATCACCAGATTAAATAGACTATACGAGTAAGTGGGTTTAGAATTATTACCATAATAGCTCATATAACCACTACTAATACTAATACTTTTACCATTTTTATGGCATGTCTTTTTGTATCTGCTCATTTTATTTGTCATTACTTCTTTCTCACAATGTATACATTTAACCTTTCTGTATTTTGATAACTTGGTTGATACATGAGGCTACTTTGGTTTAGTTATATGTATTGGTTCAGTACAACCTTAGGTTCAGTTATGGATAATAGTTTAGGCTGTAATTCATCAACTTTTTCAGCCAATACATTAGCTGCCTTTCCAAATAATATATTAGCCACCTTTTCAGTAAATATTTCAGCCTCCTTTTCAGCTAATATATTAATATTTACACTAAGTATGGTTTTTGCTAGTCTATCCATTTATAGTCCTCACATTATTTCCAATACCTTGTATACAGCCTATAGCCTATGCCTCCGTACTTCATGCGGTGTGGAGAGGAGTATACAGATAGCACAAATGCTTCAAATAATACAGATAGTTCTGATATTGATTAGTACAAAAAACAAAGATCCCAATATGGTAATATATCTAGTGCATTACGTCCTTATTTTAATTTATCATTCTCTTTGTAACTAAATTGTATGAATCATAGTAGTACAGATTGGTGAATTGGTATCCTTATGTTCTATACTAATAAAACATAAATCAACCTGGTTGTTTCTCCCGTAATTCTAGCAGAGATGGATCCAGTTTGATTTTAAACATATTGCATAATTAATGCTATAAGAAATCTAAACATTTTTGCGACGAAAACTGTATCTTATCTGGTAGTATTATTCCATAAGACCGCGTTGTTCCCACCTCTCGTTTCAATAGGGGAGACTTATATTTTATGAAATGTGGGCAGAAGGACGTATACTTGATCACGGTCCTTACAGCTTATACTGTTTCAGAATATATCTCTACCATAAGACAGTAATCCCCGGGTCATATTAACCTTAGTCCATCGTCGCCGTCGCTGGGCATTATTGCACGGGCACATTCACTGGACCCTACCTTCTTTCTCTAGTCACAGAATGAAATATAATTTAAAACGACGGATATAAAACAACACTATGTATGGTGGCTCAGATGGCATTTGGCCACCAAATTCGGTGGCATTTTGCTACCAAATTAGCATCATTAAGGCAGTTGTGTTATCCTTCCAAAGGGAGTTAAGGGTTCCGAATACAGAGGAGAGGGATTCCTGTATGTGCAATATACTTACTTCTGCATTATTTGAAGGCTAACTTATATCGAAACCAGAACTTTACATACCCTTCACCTACGTAAAGGCGCTAAAATCATCATCAACTTCTCTCACTTAGATTGTAAATCAGAATGTTAAAATTTTTGAAATGAAAGATTTATATTAAATCATGTGTTCACCAACAAAACGCAGACTCTATCGCAAGCACTCAAGGACATGCAAGAATCCCATGTTCCACAAATATCTTACATCGAAAAATACAAATTGCCGAATCATGACACTAATTTCTATTCTAGTATCTTCTATTCTTTTGTAGAGCAGGTCTACCTATGAAACAAATAGAAATATTGTTTTTCAGAGTGATTATAATTTACGATTCTGACATGAAAATGTACAAAATAATGCTTGTTGATTCAAATCCTTCTCAGAGGAAGTACGTGCATAATATCATTTACGGAGAACATACAACAGACATGTGACCGATTTTACCATCAAAAAGGACAAGGAAGAAAACATAATTATATACGTTCACATCAAAGAAAGTGTTATTTTGTTAAGATGATACACATAACTTCTCTAAGCCGGACACTTTTGATGACACCAATTTTGGCCGTTTCAAGAGACGACCAGTATATGAAGACCTGTTTAGTATTATAACTCCCTTGAGGGGACATTTTTTTCAAGTCTTACAAAGGGAGCTGTTTACAGAGGAGAGTAGTTTCACTGTAGCTACATCTACAAAAACTAAATTAATATTAATTTTTGAAGAAAGTACTTCAGGCGAGATGCATCCAAATAACTCAAAAAACCTTTACAGCATGGCGAACACAAACAGATTTTATATGGTTCAACTTGATCACGCTTCGTTCCATTTTGAACCATCTTTTTCTTTTATACAAATATCCAGTATGTAAATTAAATGATTGATAATGTCTTTAGTGGTTAAGTAAACAATACTTACACCGTTGATAATGTGTGAGTACCATCTTCTCATATTCTTTTTTGCCTTAATTTCTATTTCGGAGAAAATAGTGGTGCTTGACATAGTAAAAAATCTGCAAGTAGAGATGTTATGCAGTATCATTTCTTTTCGTGGTTGTGTAAAAACAAAATTTCGTGTGTACTTAGTTCGTGGTTTTGCCTATCAAAGTTTGCATATTTGTAGCGTTTAATTTCGTGAATTAACCTCTACAGATACCCCAAATAAAGAATACAAATGAACAAAACTATGACGACAACAAATGATGGCCGCTTCCATGGCTAAAAGAATACTACCACCTGTATCAGTACAAATCAAATACCTGTCAAAATAAATCATTTACACTCAACATCAAAGGGAGCCGAGGCAGCCAACAACACTAAGCGAATGGGTTATTAAAGTACATGTGTATGACCTTTCCTTAAAACAATGTCTTTACTTTCTGAAGACCATGGCGTCTTAGATCCGGTCGGTTTGGATAATGTCATCATTCCACGTGTGGACCGAACACGTGATAACCTGCTCCTTGCTCAATGCAATTTGCAATCAGTGTCAACATTTGATCTGTTCAGAGCCAATCAAAGTGCGAAGATGCTAACTAAATTGAAAAACAATGGAATCACTCCTTTGTTTGAGCCTGCTTCATGTACGAACCAACTTCAACCACTAGACTTTACTTAAACCCTCGTGAATTGAAACAATTCATGCTGAATGGATAATTGCGGCTCAAGCCAAAATGTGTGAACGAATGGACCTAATTATCCGTGGTTTTAAGAATACTGGACCTGTTTACTTCAACAATTTCAGGATTATTTACCAGACAAACATTTGTGTGTACCAACCGATATGGTTGAAGCAATGTTGATTCCGTTGTTTTGTACGAAAATCAGTGAACTGTAAGCTTCAATAATTTGCGATAATTAGTGTAAACACAGTGTTTCATTAGTAATTATGCTTCAAGCAATAGTGTTAGTATTTTACAGTCATGTTGTTCATTGGGATTAGGCATGCATTGATAAAATGAGACGTGTGTTCACGAGGATTTAAATTTGTTGACAACATTTTTACTTGAATGAAGAATCGATTTGAATAAGTATTAAATCTAATTTTCATTTATAATATAATTTCTTATTCTTTCTTTTATATTCAGTAATATCAGTTTTTAAATACCTTAAGGTTTTTCTCGTTTCTCTTTATTCTTACTTAGATCTCAACAGATCGATTTAATATAGTGAGTGGAAATTACAGCTACCGGATACCGTATAGACATGTGTGCATTGAAACAATATATAAAATGCTTTAGGATTTCTGTTTTTAAAAGGGTTAAATAAAGATAAATAATCTTTTTTACCAGATTACAGAAATGACGCTGATATACCAAATAGCTTTGTTGATCTCTGGGAATCAAAAAGTAAAAAAGATGAGGTGAGGTGTCTAGGGTAGAATGGTGGGTAGGTGAACTTCTTTATCATATGTAGCTAATTTTTCGTTGGGTCTTCAAATTTGTGGTTCGGGGCATCAACGAAATCCACGAAAATTGGTACCCCACGAAAATCTGTGATACTTCAGTATATATATATATATATATATATATATATATATATATATATATATATATATATATATATATGTGTGTGTGTGTGTGTGTGTGTGTGTGTGTGTGTGTGTGTGTGTTGTGCGCGCAAGTGTCTCATACTAAGTGTGACCAAAATGACGTAAAATATGCAGGCATAAATTTGCTAAATGTTCTCATTCAAAGGAATGAATACTAGTTGTACTTTACCTACATAATAAACGGGTGTGATGCTCTCTGCAATCGTCCTTTTTGCAACTTTTATGACTTGGCTTCGGGATTCAAATTATCAAAAATTTAAACTCGTGAAAATAATTAGTACATTGGAGTCATTAATTATATTTTTCAATCTCATTGAGAATACTGAAAACAAATTAGCACTTGAAGTTTCCAACATCAGAAATTCTATAGAGATATTATATCATGCTGTAAGTGCGTACAAAGAGAAATTCGAACAATGGACCCTCATATCTACCTCGACGCTCAACTAACGTCTCTACAAGGGCATTTGTGGCACATAATCAAGGCACTATTGTTTTGTTTTCAGTGATGCTCATAACTGGATAATCATTTCAATGAATATTGACATGTAGCACTGGCAGAGATAGATATACAGATATATAGATAGATACTTCACTTACTTTCACTGAATAGGCAGATAGATGGGTACCACTGAATTGATTTATTTCATATGCTTAGTACCAACAAACAAATAGGTTAGGAAAAATAAAAGCCTCATACTGCACAGGACTTTAGTTGAGGTTGCACAATCAGTTGAATTTCAAAATTATTTTTTTAGCTCCTAAAAGATTAACCCATAATCGTTCTCGTTTACTTCTATCCACTTTGACCAACATATGTTGTGCTCAATGGCAATCACAGTGAAATGATCTTGACAACAGTTTGTACTACAATGTTTAGTCAGATGTTTTATTTGTCTTTACAGTCGCATATCTGAAAATACCCCTCCATCCTGACGCATAACCTTCTTTAGGTTTCACCTTCATGTTGCTTTTTACAGTTTAATCAATACACTACATAAATCATATTTTGTGTCTCACATGAAATATGTTGTTTAATTTTAAGATTTTTGCATGTTTATATATATATATATATATATAAATATATATATATATATATATATATATATTATATATATATATATATATATATCTTTATATATATACATATATATATATAATCAGCATACATTTGTTTCTGCAAAGAGATTACCGATAGATAGATATATTCATAGATAGATAGATAGATAGATATACATATTCATAGATAGATAGATAGATAGATAGATAGATAGATAGATAGATAGATAGATAGATAGATAGATAGATAGATAGATAGATAGATAGATAGATAGATAGATAGATAGATAGATAGATAGATAGATAGATAGATAGATAGATAGATAGATAGATAGATAGATAGATATGCTTGTTATCCAAAATATCACTTACAAATCCGATACGCTTGAATCGATGAGTACGAGGATCTCGACATAGTACTCGTTCTTTCGATTGCAAATTGTACCTGTGGATGGAAGTTGAAACGAGAAAACATATTTATTTTCCAAAGTCCCATAGTCTAATATTTATAATTTATATAAATCTGTGTCATTTTTGTATTTTTAATCTTGAACATCTTAATGTAATTGTGTTCACAGTAGTTTCCGTGTAAAATGTCATGTTCTTCCATACAAAGATCTATCTCCGTAGGCATGTAATGCTTAAGAAAATTAAAGGAATACAATAACATAGAACCAAATTCAATCGTTACAGCTTTGCCATTCTTATCTGGGGTTATCCGACTATCCTCATATGCGATAAAATCGTACCATACTTGTTGTTTGAGCCCCTTCTCTTATCTCCTGTTGCCCCTTTAGTACGTAGACCTGCAACGTATCGGGTTGATAACTCAACATCTGGGCGGAAAAATTGTTTTTGTTTGTCTTGCCCATGTGGGATACGTTGGAGAGGATCTGTAAGTTTTTCTCATATACGTTTGTTTCATCTGTAAAATGTATAATCCTTATCATATAAAAAAGATTATGACGTAAGTAAAGTTTTATTTTCATGTATTTCGTAATTGTCATACATCTTCAAGATAAAAAAAAGGATCAAATATGAACTTAAATTAAGGATTCTTGTGAGAGAAACAAGAACTTTAATCATAGTGATGTTTCCTTACTTTCTTCTAACTTCGTTTTCCCTTTAAAAAGAGAAATGACAACTGTCATTAAACCGTAATTGATACAACGATGGACATCAATCAGTATTTAATCGGCATTATAGCAGATAAACGTTGTCACAAGAAAGAAAATCAATAATTCTATGTATGCGCTACTCTTCATATGCTGTATAACTGTAAATATGTTCAACAAAATATATTTAGCTTCGTGACAGAAATTAAAATACAAAGGATTGACTCTACATATATTATGCTAAAAATGAAATAAACTATAGCAAACCTTTATGTTCTACTGACATTTCTCTTTGGCTATTTCCTTGTTCCTGTAGAACATATCGTTTGTCAAGAAGACCTGTAGTTTCCAAGAAGTTTCTTGATGTGACGTCAGCCTCCGACGGTCGAAGGTCGTAATTTCTGTCACCAATTCGAACGTTTCCGTTCTAGTTTAGAGTGGAACAAATATATGTATTTAAATGAATATAATCAGAGAATATCAGTTAGAGGGGTTAATTCTATTTTTGTTTATCCCTGTAGTCATTAATCTTGTCCTTTAAAACATCAGTGTTAGTGGCAGTTGTGTCTGTATTAATTGGCATACTTGCTAATATTTTTTAAGAAAAATCCTGGATCCGGAGATAAAAGAAACAGCCCAAGTCCCTTGTGTGGGATCAAGGATAGGATGGCGTCGATGGGTGATTTATTAAGATTGCATATCTCATTTTTACATAAAATCTGGCCCACGAACGATAAATAGAAGCACAGATCAAACTGAGAAATTACTGTCATGACTGTCTTATTACACCACTAAATCAGAATCCTTGCTGTGATATTTGATTTTTTAAAATGAATAAAGGAAATACGGCAGCTGTCGTTTATATTGACTTCAAAATACATAATATTGATTTAGTAGATCACAATATCCTTATCTCGTAATTACAATACATGAACCATACATTTTATCACAACATTATAGAATGGTTAACATCATATCTTCAACACAGAAGGCAGCATGTATGAATAGGTAGCGCAACATCTAATTTTCCTGCTGTTGTTAAGGCTGGGGTTTCACAAGGGTCAGTATTGGGTCATTTTTGAATTTAATCTTAACAAAAACTTCAAGTTTACTACTAATGACTCCAACACAAATCTGTTTGCAGATTACACAACATTACATCATATATGCGATCGAAACTATGTTCAAGGAAGATATCAAGAATATTGAAATATGGTGTACAAATAACAAAATGCTTCTAAAACTAAAAGCATGTCTATAACCATGGCTAGAAATTGGCTGACATGGTCCAAAAAGCATCTTGATTTAAATCTTAAGAATGAAACAATTGAAAATGTGTCTAATCATGTTGACAGTTTTCGTCAGTGAACAGGCACTTTCTTCTAACATTATAGCACTTCTTGCCAAACTTTAGGAAAACCTCCATCCTGATGTCAGAATCATATATTTTAATACATATATTAAACCCCTGCAAGACTTTTTTTAATATACAAGGACACTTATCCAGAGACGACCTTGGTAGAATTTTAAACTTGCAATGAAGATCATCACGCATTCTTCTCGATAAATCGTGTGATTCACCTCCAAAATTCCTGTTAAAACATTAAGTTGGATCGAAATTGACACAGTAACTGCTTACAGTGAAGCTGTTTTAGTAATAAAGCTCTAAATATATGTGTACCCCGATACGCCATATACAGACACGCTCTGTAGAACCTGCAAATATTTCCTAGCAAAACCTATAACAACTGTTTAAGTAAAGCTTTGCATTTTGGGGATTCTTGTCGGCAATTGCTGGCATTTTAATGCAAAAGAATTAAAAAATCTCAGTGCTTTTAAAAATAGATGCTTCGATTACATATTAAATAAGAAAAAAGTCTTTTACGTCAACTACTGTTAAATAATATATAAATTTTGTACGAAAGTAAACTGTAGAGGAGACCTAAAGAGAAATTATTTTATTTTATAACTGGAGTTTCCTTCTATAAATAAAGCACGTTATTATTATTATTAATATTATTATTATTGTTATTACATAATAAACGGAACTATAAATGTATGATCGCCAAGTGTAAAGATCTTCTTTAGAAAATGTGGCCTAAAAGTATAATTAAATACGTCTGCCAACTCAAAAATAATTTAGACATATGAATCAGTAAATTTTAAAGGGTATTATCACTAACAGACGTATGCATTCATTTAGGAGACATTTAAAAGGTTCAAGATTTTATGGCAATAACAAAGAGGATGTGCAGTTTTCAAATACATTGATTGTTATATAATAAAAAATCAACATTAGAGAAATTTGTCAATTTGGTTATGTGCAAGAACAAGTAGATTCGACTATCAGATTGAAGAAGACAACCAATCAGGAAAGAGAATAAGTTAAGTATAACCTTTGGACAGGATATAAGCAAAAATATAAGATACGTGTATTATGATAGGAAGAAATAGATGACATTACACATAAGCAAATAGCTAGCAACTCACAGTAAAAACGTATATACATTTGCCCAAATGGATTAAGAACAAAGAAGCTTGTAACAAGGTAAAAGATACAAATCATAAATGTTTCTTTTATGCCGTAGAATCTTTATTAAGTACACTATGTGATCATGTAGATCGACATTAAAATACAGTTTGGATAGATACAGTCATTGTTTTGTTAGATTTATTGTGAAAATGCATCCAACAATTTAACATGAATGTTACATCTTTGTAAATATGTATGAAATATCGGAAGGGAGAGACAGCGGTATGGAAAGACATTGCATCAAAACCGGTTGGAATAATTGGGATAGAGAAGTTAGATATGTTGGCATATTCATCATGTTCTCTTCAAGCTATGTAACGGTACAACTAATATTGCACAGAATGTGTACCCTTCATCCAGAGACGATTACAAATATGGAAAGAACCCACACGTTGCAACGAAAAATATATCAACACTGGTTTAATTACAGATAGATATATATGAAAGACAGAAATATATACTTAACACTACCTGAATCATTTCAATGAACAAACAAATTATTTAAACATAAAGGACCATGTTAGATTGTAGACAACTCCATAGATATGATCCTGAAAAGCTCATTTGTAGCATTTACAGATTATCGACATCATTTACAAGTTACCTATTTAGTACACAGTGCTTTTGAAAGTATCGTCGTACCGTACACGAAGTCTTCTTGCTGCGCAAAACAGACACACAATTATAACAGTACTATGCAACAAACAAATATATCCTGGACAATGCATATATTTCAAGACATTCTATCATGATTGTACCAGTGCCTCAAGTCAGTTTGTAAATGTTATAGACCAATTGTTTACAGAGTTAATACATTCGGGGTGTTTCGCAATTGGTTTGACGGGATCTCAAAACTAGTGCATGAAGAATTAAGACTGAAAAATGCCAAGAATATGGTGTCCATAGAGTTTGACGAAAACATTTGTATTCAACAAGTACATGCAATATATGTGAGACAAGAATATTTATAAACAAGGTGGGTAATGAAGCTCGCGCTAACAAAGATCATGACCATGGCCACTTGTCTGGAATGTATATAGCACCTGTTAATAACAAACGAAGAGTTTGGTAGTGTATGCATGACAATATACGTCAGACTCTGCGTACTAGTATAGTACACTAGATTATGATGCGAGTTTTAAAATATCGAGCGTAGTACTTGACCTTTTAAAGACTACGACATGTTTCTGATGATAGAAAGTTAAATTCCTGTCGGAATTAATATGATACCACACATATGCTTAAAAAGAACGTAACGAATAATACACGGATGATGAACGAAAATTACAAAATGACAGAGAGTTTGGTGAGACAAAACTAGAATCATACATTGTGTGCCAGTGTGCTACGAACCTTGGCGGGTAGCCCATGAGTCAATACACGCGGGTAAATAACTTTAGAGGGGACACTGATGAACAAATTAGGTGGGTGAAGAAACTATCTTTCAAACAGCTGATGATAGTGATACTGGTTCCACATTAGAAGTAGATTTGGACGTTCCATTTTATTTCCATGATGATATCAAAGACCACCAGCTAGGGCCGGAACAAACTGTACCAGACGAAATTAATTAACTCCATTGTAGAAGAAAGGTACAACAACAGTACCAAAATTATTATGCACGTTGAAAAACAAAAGCATGTACATAATTCACTAAAGAAACTTACAGCTTCACGTTAAAATAGGTTTAAAAATGACAAAAGAACTACATAAATTTGTATTGCTTGAACAACAAACGTGGCTTAAACCTTGCATATAGCTCATAACAAATCTGAGACAAAAAGCTAATGATGCTTTTGAGCAAGACGTTCTTAAATTGAATAACACTGTGCTCGGTAAACATATGAAAACCCTCAGAAAGAGGACAACAATTAACATCTGTGCAAATAAGAATTAAATTTTCAGATGCCAAAACTATTTATCATTTCCTAGAAGAACAATTATTGACGATGTCTTAATGTTAGACAGTCTGAAAAATAAGAAAATCAAATAATTAAATCAGTTTATAGTGGGTTTACAGTGTTAGAGCTATCTTAATGGTTGATGTACAAATTCTATTACAACAAATTTGAATACAAACACGTTGATAGAATAAGACCACTCATGAGTGATACAGATTCATCATGGATTCGTATTGAGACAGAAAACACTTACATGGATATGAAAGAGGACATTTTTACGACACTAGTGACTATCCAAAGGACAATGTGTTTTGTTTACCACAAATCAATAAAAGACACCAGGAGTTTTCAAATATGAACTAACCGACGCAGTTATTAGAGAGCTTTGTGGCTTTAAGATCAAAACTCCATTAATTTAATATAACAATGATAAAAAGAAAGTTTGCACTAGAACAGGGAAATGTTTGACCAAAACGAATTCAAAATTCAAGATGTGAAAATATTACTTATTTAATCACAAAGATATATATCAAGAAATTAGTTTCCTTAGATCATGCAATCACGAGATGTATGGAACCACACTAAAAATCAAAAGAATAGGCAAGATTACCTCTATGTTTTAATTGTCATTATAAATGTATTAAGTGTTGGATATGGTTTCCCAGAATGTATGATAATCGATATTCAAGGCAATGCTACATTATGCCTAAAATTAGATCAGTCAGGCAAGGTCACATGGGTTATGAAAGATAAAGACACACTATATGGGTTTTGTTTCATTTGGTACGCAGAGGATGTAAAAGATCAAAAAGTAGTTGTGCTGAACTCCAGTTAACGTCCTAAAGACACATTTAAAGACTGGAATTCAGCTATAAATAAATCTCATAAATCATATCACTATAATGAATGCTATGATACTTGTTTCTGTTTAATTTTACAGTCAATCATTTACCTACCTATCTACTAAATACATTAGCCAGACTCCGATGTGTTGCCCATAATTTATCCATAGAGGGAGGACGTCATAATGGCATCCATCACAATCGATATACATGTATGTTATGTGATAACAATGCATAAAAAAAGATGAATGTCACTTCGTTTTAGAATTCCCACTTTATGCAGATCTTAGAAACATATTCTTACGAAGGCTTTTTAGCAAAACCAACTATGCGAGGAAAACTTTTATTGTTTTTATGAAGTCTAAGAAGCAAATCATAGTATTTCAACTTGCACATGTCTATTCAGCATTCCATAGAAGAGAGAGAATGGATATAGGACTACATTATTTACATACATTAAATGTGCACTGTATCCAGGAAAAGATTTAGTGTCAGGGATTGATTAAGATAAATGCAATAAACTGACAACAAACAGTGCAAAACTAGTTTTTAACTAGCCTAAGCGCTTTCGACTCGCATTGACCCTTTTTCAAAGGCAAACACAAAACAAAGACAAGACAAACAATAAACACAAAAAAGCGCTGAAATTGCGAAAGTTTACATAACTATTTCTAAGGTAATTACAGCTGAAATATGTCGACTGTGCCCTCTAGTTGGCTTCAACTCAATTAATGATACTGTAGCTAGCTGGTATTAACCTACAAAAGGAGAAACCATAGCGCCGTTTTTTGTTTGCTTTTTTTTAATGTAAAGTGGTGTAACCGCAGATTATATCCCGGATATTTCATTGTTTCAGTAAGGCGAGTAATGACTATAGCAATAATAATAGCAGGAAGAACTACAAAAAAAAAAACGTAGTAAATATAGGTGGGTGAGGAACTAATGAGCAAAATTAATGCATTATTTAATTGAAAATGTGGTGGATGTAAACAGATGATGATTTTAGTTGCGTGCGGTTGTCTTTTTTCTAGTCATCATTGTTTTAAGCCGCTTAGTTTCAGTGTTCTAAGAGTCTTTTTCATTTCTGGTTTCGGAATTCCAGTTGGGGTTGTGAGCAATTGCAGTCAGTATTCCATCACTGAAAGTGTGGCCAAGGAGAAGAGAAGTGTCCTGCAACTGGACTTCTGTCCAGCTTTTTAGAAATCCAATCAGATCTGTGAAGGTTCATCCTTTTGTTTCTCCGACACAATGAAGGCCGCATATTTTACATGTGATGCTATAATTACATTATCTGTTTTGTATGTTCTGTTTGGGCCATATATGTTAAATTTTTCGCTCGTCGCTGTGCTAGAGAATATGCCTGTCTCTTTCATATGCTGACAGGTTTTGCAACTTATATCACCACAGGGACCAGATTTGTTAGGGTGGTCTTGGCTTGTGATTGGCGTTAGCTTCTCTCAGACTAGGATGTATTTGAGTTTGTTTGGTCTGCGGTAGGCTACTACTGGTTTGTTCCGGAGGATTAACTTTAGAGTCACACGAGTCCGCGATGATCCAGTGTTTCTGGATGATTTTGCTTACTTTGGAGTTGTCTGGGTGGTAGGTCAGGATAAATGGTATCTGATTAACCTTTTCCTTCTCTCCATAATATAGTAGGTCATTGCGGTTTGTTTGTTTGTCCCTTTGTGCTTAATCCGCTATCAAGTCTTTGTCGTAGCGTCGCTTCATCAAATGTTTAAATAACTCTTCAGATCTTTTTTGGAATGTTGCATCGTCGGAACACATTCTGCCTATCCGCAGTGAAAGACTATACAGGATACTCCCAATGGAATGTTTTGGATGACAACTGGATGGGTGAAGATACAAGTGTTTATCAGTTGGCTTTGAGTAGATGTCTGCATGGAGTTTGTTTTCTACTAGTCCGGTTGTTGTGTCCAGAAACACGTGATTTGAGTTTCAGACTACAGCGTGATTTTTATTGAAGGATGGAAGATGTTTGCCTTTGATATGAAGTCGTCCAAATTTATTCTTCCAGGTTGCCGCTTCATTTCTTTATTATCATTAAAGCGTACCCACTGGTATGATGTAAGTTCCACCGATGCTAAAAGCTGACCCTCCAGTCTTCCCATGAAAATATTAGCATAAGAGTAGGCCATTTTTGTACCCATTCCGGTTCCATTGATTTGGAGGTAGTTTTCTTCATTGAATACAAAAGTTATTGAGTTGTAGGACTAGCTCCAAAAGTCTAACTGAGAAATGAGTGGGCGGATTTTCTACAGTTCTTTGTTTCCCATGCGTCCCTACATGCCTGTATCCCTTCCATGTGCGGTATATTAAAATACAAAAATGTAACCTCAAAGGAAACAAACATTATATCTGGCGCTAATAGTTCGCTTGCTTTGCTTTTAATGAGATAATCTGTCGTGTCCTGATGTTAGGATGGTAATTTGTGAACATGTGGTCGCATGATACCCTTTCTATATGATGCCCATTACCGGTGAGTATACATTGGTCTGCAATTTTTTCGAAGTCGTATGTTTCAGAGATAAAATGTGCTATTTGCTAGGGATTTTAATGTGCTGAATTCAAAAATGACAATTAAAACAACTGATTGGCTATTGTTTCCAAGATATTTAAGTTTTGACATTTTAGGTCTATATATATTGTGTACATAGTAGAGTTTTAATCATAAATTATAAACCTAGGTCTTTTCATGTGTTTATGGTTGCTTTACATGATAATATTTCACCTGTCCTGTTTATGTAACACTTTAAAAAGCAGCCAAAGGGTTATATAAATAAAAAATATATTGAAACAAAAGTCAAAAAACTATCATGTATATATACGTCCATAGTTTAGTCCTTATTCAGTGTCTACTCGGCGCTTCTTGTCTTGTCTCTTGTATTCATTAAATGGAGCATCTCTTGTCATGGAGCATCTCTTGTCACTGTCCAGCAATAGTCTGCAAGCATTGATGGGCTCCATTTGCCCTAATAGCGTTTTTCCATTGTTGCAATGTCCTGGTGAAATTGCTCGCCGTTCTCGTCGCTCGCTGTTCCCCAGTTCGGTGGAAAAAAATCTAGATGAGAGTCCAAAAAATGTATCTTTAGTGACATGTTGCAACCAAGGCTTTTGTATGCCTTGAGGAGGTTTTCCACCAACTCCCTTTAGTTGTCTGCCTTGTTGTTTTCGTTTTCGAGCAAATTTGTTGCCACTAACTAGAAGGCTTCCCATGCCGTCTTTTCCTTGCCACGCAGTGCACGGGGAAATGCATCATCTCGAAGAAGTTCACGAATCTGAGGACAAACAAAGACACCTTCCTTTATCTTAGCTTCACTTAACCTTCTAAATTTTTCACGGAGGTACTTGAAAGCTGCTTGTGTTTTGTCCATGGCCTTGACAAAGGTCTTCATCAGACCCAGCTTGATGTGCAAGGGTGGTAACATAATCTTCCTTGATTCAACAATTGCTGGCTGCTGAACACTTTTCATCCCATGCTCCAATGACTGTCGGAGTGGCCAATCTTTCTTTGTGTAGCGGGAATCTCTCGCACGACTATCCAATTCGCTGAGAAAACAGCAGTACTTTGTGTATCCAGTCTGCAGACCAAGCAAGAGAGCAAGAACCTTGAAATGGCCACAAAGCTGCCACTGATGTTGGTTATAGTGTATGCACCTCAAACATTGTTCAATGTTTTCATAGGTTTCCTTTATATGGACTGCATGACCAACTGGAATTGATGGCAAAACACTGCCATTATGCAGCAAAACAGCTTAAGACACGCCTTCGATGAATCAATGAACAGTCTCGACTCATTTGGATCATGAACGATATTGAGGGCTGCCATCACACCAACGATGATGTTGCAGGCTAGAAGATCAACTTTCATGAAGATTAGTGGGACAAGATCCTTTTGACGGTCACGGAACATGGAAACCCCAACATCAACTGCCAGGAGATTCCACTGCTGTGGTCTGGAGTCCAACAGCTCTGCCTTACTCTTGGGTAGTTCCAAATCCCTGACAAGGTAATTCAGTTCACCTTGTGTTATGAGGTGTGGTTCAGAGGAGGTGGATGGGACAAAATACGGGTCATGTGACATTGATGGTTCAGGACTAGAAGTTTCATCCTCTTCCTCTTCCTCGTCTTACTCAAGTGAGAATGATTCTAGTGCATCAGAAACCGGCAGTCTTTCTCCGTGGGGTACTGGGCTTATAGCTGACGGAATGTTTGGATAATGCACAGTCCACTTTTTCTTCTTTGACACACCTTTCGCAACTAGAGGCAGCGTGCAGAAGTAACAATTGCTGATATGATCTGTTGGCTCTCTCCAACTCATTGGCACTGCAAAAGGCATAGATTTCCTTTTCCTGTTCAACCACTGGCGATGATTTGTTGTCCCACATCTTGTCCTGATCTCCAATTTTTCAGCCAAAATAAAAGGGATAGGATTTCTTAACCATAGTGGTTATACTGCGATTTTGTGATGCAAAAGTCACTTCACCACAAACATAACAGACGTTTTCTGCATTATTCACACAAGTACGAGGCATCTCTGCTCACTTTGGCTAAACAGAAATGTGTCCCATTGCTAAATAAAAAACTGACAAATAAGAGAGCACGACACTGCATGATTTGTAGAGCTGATATAGGGCAATTTCTTCAGCAGAGTGATGTAAGCTTAGTTATGATTGCATCATCCATGACTTCTAGGAATAACATGATGCAATTCATATCATGTATGACGCAATACCAGCATCAGATTGCATCATTGATTGTTTTGCCTAGAAAGCAAGTACTGTCCAAACCCAGTCATAGATTTATTCATAGATCCAGTCAAAGATGTATTTTAGTCATTTCTGGTTTAAATTGAGATCCCTTCCCTTTATAACTCACTTATCGTCCGCCATTCCATGTCAAGGTTCGTATATACTGACCCAGTATAATATCTTTAAAACAAGAGCCAATCAACAATTGTAAGCATCATTTTCGTTCTCAGTGACCAGAATTAGTAAAGTTTGACAACATTTATTGCGGAAGCATTTTTGATGTAGGCTATAATTATAGTTGTCCCTGGGTTTCCTTATTTGTGGATTTTTGGTAGAAGATAGAATCTTCCGGCTCTATGGTTTTCTGGGCTTAAGTAGTCTTTGGTTTGCTGGATAATGTGTCAAATTTGACATGCTTCATCAATAATATTTGTAATGGATTTTGCATAGCCCAGTGTTGGATCTTCGGCTAGGTTTTGATCGAACCTGGCATCGCTAAGTTGTTTATTTGCTTCATTTATGTAGTCTTCCCTATTCGTAACAACCACAGCTGAGACCTTATCTGCATACTTGATTATAATGTATGTTCTGTTTTGCAATGAATGTAGGGCATATTTCTCCTCTTTGTTCAAGTTTGAATATCTGCTAGCATGGTTGATCTTTTTTTTTCTTTGTCAACTTTTTCAACTGTATGTTTCTCTTGTGTATACGTTATCAATTCTTTTATCTTATCTTCATCCGATTGCTAAATCAGTAGTATGGAGATGCTGCCTCAATCACCCCTTTACATCAAAAAAAAAAAAAAAAACATACGGCGCTATGGCTTCTCCCTTTGTAGGTCAATATTAACTAGGTTACAACATCATCAGTCGAGTTGAAGCCAACCAGACGAAACATTAGCTGTAATTGACTTAGAAGTAATTATGCAAATTAAAGCGCTTTTTGTGCTTATTGTTTGTCTTGTCTTTGTTCTGTGTTTGCCTTTGAAAACGACTCAGTGAGAGTCGAAAGCACTTAGGCTAGTTAAAAACTAGTTTTGCACTATTTGTTGTCAGTTTAATGCATATATATATATATATATATATATATATATATATATATATATATCAACTAGTAACTTTAACCTTTAACCACATGTGTTATTTATCTGCGGAATCTGTCACAATGTCACAATCATCTCTTTATTTTACACTGTTTTATACCACATTCTATTGTAAGTCATATAGCACAGAAAAGCTCTCAGATAATAACGACGTAATCGAGAAAGTACTTGTATTCATTCTTTTGTAAGATATAGTGCAAATAATGTCTAAAAACAGTTAGTCGGTCCATATTTGATCATGTTATGACGTTTCTTTAGGTCCATTTCTCCATAATTAAACGATACGCTGTTTACTTTAACATAATGAATATTGTCTGCGTGTCTTGGATGTCAGTCTGATATTCTGAACAAAATATACATTCATTAGGCTTTCTTTTTATTTATTTGAAAATGGATATTTTGTTCTACAGTGACTAATTTTAAAACGGCCGCGATCATACAATCTGTTTTAGTGTGCACTTCTCAAATCAAGCAAGAAGCAATGATTGCCAGTGCAAAAATGTTAACACTTACGTTGGTACATTTTACGTGATTTTGTTATTTATCAAAAAGAAAATACTGAATGGCTTCTGTAAAGTTTTGTATGAATACAAAATCATGGGAATAAATCATGTTTGGCAAACATTCTACAGTTGCCGAGATCGTTTATGTTGCTGAGTTGAAAAACTCTTCTGGATCACTTTCTCCTTTCTTTTTGCACAGTATTAACACACCATTTTATCTCATCATGGGAGACGTAAGTATGATCCCCGTTAAAACTTATCAGCTGCTATGTCTATGATTCTCTTCATAGTAATGTATTCATAGAACAAAGCAACTTTGTTTGTGCACATATTATTAATCGATTATGCAACTGACTCGGATATAACCGTATCTTATGTCTTTTGATGATTCCAACTCAACGTATAATTTGTTGTATATTTGGTGAATGCAACATTTTTTGTCGCTTGATCTTATCACTTAAATCTGTAGTAGATAAATCAACGTTTGTTTTTTGTAGATTCAATCGTGCTTTCCATTCAAATTCCTTTGGTTTTTGAAGTCCTTTACCGTTTTGGATATCGCTATGAAATCTTTATTTTTCCTCAACTCTTACAGTGTATTAATTTTAATTGTTATTTTTATGTTCATATCAGTAATTTTGTGCCAAAATCATTAATTATATTTTTTTAATCTCTTCATTCATCTTTTGGATTATATTATTCAATTCTCTCTGTACCCGTTACAGTTGCAATTGTTAAATTCCATAGTTTTCCAGAGATTTTATTTTCTCTATGTCACTCCCCAAAGCCGCTATCTCACTACTCATTCTCTGCGCGACTCGCTGCACATAAGTACCGATGGCAATTATAACAGTTACTTTTTCCCTTACTTGCATGTCATTAGTATCAGCAGATACGGTACATGCAACATCTCTCTCTCTCTCTCTCTCTCTCTCTCTCTCTCTCTCTCTCTCTCTCTCTCTCTCTCTCTCTCTCTCTCTCTCTCAAAGAATTAAGTGCATTAAAATCTCTATTGTTTTGTCATCAATCTGTTTTTACAGCTCTGAAGTTTTGTCAGGTCTTTCATTGCCGGTATATATTTAGCAGCAGTTAAACTATTCTAAGCTTGTTTCCTCCATGACTAAATAAATAATCAAATTGTTATCATGTAGATTCATGCGTATTTGAGAATCAACTTGTTTATGTATACAAGTTATAGTGGCTGTATCAATATTGTCGATATGATATACCAAATTTGTCGTATGGTTATTGTTCAAGATTACGTCACTGTCAATTGTTTCACCTAGCGCAGCATCGTTTGCGTCTGGTCTTGTTTCGATCTTAAAAGGTAAACTTAAGTCACATAGGGTCTCTAAGAGATATATCGCCATTGAACAAGAGATAAAGCCTATGTCGCATAAAGTGAAGTCTCGCGGAGGGAGACCACGTCCGTTGTACGTCATCGCAGCTATTTTCTTTCCATGGAAAACATATGTTACAGACGCATCGAGAAAATCTATCACTTTTATATATTCATCTCTGACGCTGATATTCAGCATGTTAATTGTACATTTTTTTAACTGCTTGTAATTGCCATTAACATTAAATGAAACAAAGTTTCCGTGAACAGTTTGTTTTTCTTAGCAGATTATAGTACAAAAGATATATAACCATTATAGTACATTTGGTGTTATTAATGTTCTCGAGGAAAATATATGAACGATTTTGTTTAAAAATAACACCGTAAACTGAATCAGATTAAGTAGATGGTTGGGTAGATCTCTGGCTGCTGAATCACAGTATTTTAGAGCTGTATTTGGGTATGTACATTGTGTAATTGTTGCTCGGAGTTATTTGAACTTTTGAGATGTATTTCAAAAATTCAGTATCAGTACATTCTCTGTTTTGAATATTTCCAGTCATTCCCACCTTTATTGTTTCATATGTATTTCAAGGCTGTAGAAACCATCATTTATTAAACAGTAATTGTTCCATTTGTGTCAACGATATAGTGAAATCGTTGTTCTTGAGTTCATGGGAAAATATTGTAATAAACAACGACAAAATCATTCTTTGTAGCGAAATGGAAAGTATGCCATTATTGTTGTATAGATTTGTACAGTAGTTCTCTTTCTCTGGGAGTCCGTTGATTGTCACATAACTCTCAGTTTTTATAGAAGAAATTAACGTGGACAAGTCCTAAACAGCAAAGACTTACAATTTGTTTATGTTCTTCTTTTTTTCATTTGTATCGTGCTTTCCAGTAAGTTTCTCCATAAAGTTATTCTCATGTAAGTTCTTCCAATTCTCTATTTGTTTTGTTCCCGTTTTCATTTTTTCTTCATAATGTTCCCTTTGTTATTTGTATCTGTTTGCATTTTCAACTTTTG
This sequence comes from Margaritifera margaritifera, assembly GCA_029931535.1. Lineage (NCBI taxonomy): Eukaryota > Metazoa > Mollusca > Bivalvia > Unionida > Margaritiferidae > Margaritifera > Margaritifera margaritifera. The sequence goes on along the minus strand of JAQPZY010000337.1, from coordinate 66,365 downwards.
ATAAGCAAAGTAAACTTTACATTTCATAGCCACTGATCGCTTTGCTTATCATGTCATATGCACAGTTCTGTTTGGTAATGGCAGGTGTTACAATATCATATTCTACCACTTTGTTGTAAATTCAATTTTTCCCCAAATAGTTTTTGTACCAATACTTTCCAGTATTGTATTCACACGACTTAAACCTAAAGGAACAACTATGGTTGAAATTGTTGCCTGATAAAAACATTCCAGCTGAAAAACACTTATACCAGCCGGAACTGTTTCCATACCTGACACTAATTAATTTAAAACTCTATATGGCATTTTGTATTTCTTTCTGACACCTTTATAGTGTTCGATCTACATGGCCAAAACATTTTAATCTCTTTAGTTTGTTGTTGCGGAGCGGAAAGTATAGAATCTAACTGAATGACATTTGATTACTTTTCAAACATTTATCTTACAATAAAAGCTACTCTATTTGATTAGGGATAAGGATGTCTAAAGACAAGGACGCTCAGTGTGCGTTCGCTTTACAAAACATAAAAATCCATTTGCTATCAGGTTGTCGATTGTGAACTGCTTAAAAGAAACTGGAATTAGCTTTCCAAACCATTGTTGATGGTCGACTAATTGTACAAATCTACAGCTTTTCAAAAGCACGCTTTAGGCAGTAATTAGGGCATAGCATACTGTTGCATCTCAAATATTTTTTGCTTAAGTCGACAATTGTCAACAATTAAATAAACAATAGAATCTAGCCAACGGGCACGCAGATTTAAAGTTCTACTAAAGTATTTAGCAATACATATTTATTTTACGTTTGTTTGTACGGTGTTAGCAACTGTGTCAAGTATAAGTCCATGTGATTTCATGTAATCGATCGTATAGTAAGTAAAAATGGAATAATTATCTCTAAAAATGTATTAAATTTCAATATTTGAAGGTGGAATATTGAAATATTAAACAACGTCTTTAAAAGCACGCTGCATGGAACTGTTCGAGTACATGTAACTGTTGCGTGGTACACCAAGCAAATAATTTATTTGTATCTTATTATTTAATACTTGATACATTAGCCAAGCGGTGTGCAGAATTAACGTTATTCTATATCATATATAGGATATGGTTGTAATAGACTGACATATTTTGATCTTTATTTCTGCTGTTAAGCGTTTGCTTTTTTAAATTCCAGTCAATGTTTACCATGTTGCTTAACAAGTACAACTCTATGAGAATCTTTAGGTGTTTGTAAAATTACTTTTTCATTGTCTTTTGTAACCTTAAATTTGTTGTGTTTTTTGTCTTCGCCGTCTTTTATTCAGTTTACAAGTAAATTGGAATGTTAACTATTTCAAGATGTTAACAAAGATTGGCTGCAAGATGATATACAAGTTTATTTTGAATAGTAAATAATGGTTTGAAATCTTATTTGGGAAATAAAAGGGTGGATTTCAAGAAGGAATTACTGTAATCCTTGCAAAAAAGCATATGACAAGAAACGGTATGAGGACAACAAAACCAAAAAGAGTCCAAAAATAAAGGAGATATGAAAATAGAGAATATTGCAATAAAAACAATAGAGAATACAACAAAGATACCACAATGTCAATCATTTCAGAATAATTAGCAACACCAGAATTTGATTTTTTTCGTAGACGGCCACAACGGACAAAACATAAAAGTGTTAGTAATAATAACCTTAATACTAAAAACGTTGTGCTATTTGCCTCTTTAAATTTGTCTGATCCAGATCAGCAAAGAAGCTATTTCCAATGAACAAATACTAAATACATGATAACAATTAAAAAAGAACTAAATATGCAAAACCATCATCAGGGGAAAGATTTCGTAGAGCACAAGAAGAAAGTTGAATCATTCAGGATGGCTCACTTAATCATTGGGGAAATCTTGAACAGTATTGTCGAGTCTAGTTTTTCACGTGAAACTTCATTGCATAATAGACATAGACTCCTGTAATAACAACTATTTTAATAAGTGTGATTAAAATCAGAAATGTATCGAATGCAAAGCAACCGGTACACCTTTATTTATGAAGCATTTTCTTCAGCGTTTTCATAGGCCCTACTTACTCTTGCCTTTTTTGAATTAACATGTTTGAATGCTAGATTAGTTGTACCCAATGGAGATAGAGGGAATCCCAATTTAAACAACACAATTCCAGTACAGTTTTTAATAAGTTTGACGTCACGCAGTCATTTGGTCATTTTCCAGTTTATTTTGCAAGCTGTCCAAGTTCTCGTACAGGTTCAATTACTAATTATTTATGTCGTAGTGTAAATTACGATATATGACAATGATTTTGAAATTTCAGCAGCTCCAGCACTTACAAATATTACATGTGTCTTTTTAATTTGTTTCTCATAATTGTTTTTCAAACCTTTTTTTAGTGGAGTTTTAACCATTTTTCTAATTGTTTGTTCCATTTGGAAATACGATTGATTGTAACATTTTCAAAACGCGTAACAATCTCAGTTATTTTTCAAGTTGTGACTTGTCCATTTCTTCGGTATTTTAAATGTAGGAATAATTTTGAAATGACAGAATTTTGCAAATCATGTTTATGATGATGATGATAATGATGATGATGATGATGATGATGCAAGACCAGTACAAGGTAAAATTCAAGTTGATGATACTGTAAACCTAGCTACTGGGTTTCATGATGTAACACAGTATGATCGTAACGATTTTATAATTGGAGAAATTAATTAGATATTCTGGATTACATCTAGACTCGGATGTATCAATAGAGATAATTGAGGGTAAAATATACATTAAATCCAGAGGGAGATATAATAATTTAGTTGATTTAGGGATCATCCTAAATGGTGGTACAAAACTTGAAAACACCAGTTATATTGAGAAACAAATCGAAAGATATTATTTTATGAGAAAATTCAGTAGTGAAGATTTAGCACAGACACAAACTGTTCCTACTTGTATCATAGTCAGTGATTATCGTAATAGTTTCAATACAAGACTTACAGAAGAGACGCAACCTAAATATCCATTATTGTAATACGGTAACAAATGCAATATATTGGAGATACGAAATTATCTCAAGAGATTTTAACTGATTTCAACGAATTGATTAATGGATTAAGAAATGGAAATGCTGATTAGGGTGAGTTACGAAACATTTTGATAAAGTGTCTTCTAATTAAAAGCGAAAGCTTAAAGAGAAATATAGATCTAAGATTTGGGTGGTAAAGATATACAGGTTAGAAATGAATTACGACATAGTAAAAAATGAAATAAATAAAAACTTTGATAACTTTCAAAAAGTAAAACATTCGTCTGCAGATCAGGAACAGTTAGTACAAATGTTATTTACGCCATAAGAAGAAGGAGAGATGGGATGATACAAAATGCTTCTTTAATTGCAGCCGCAAAAATAGAAGTATTTAAAATATAACTCGAACAACATAATGAACCAATAAAAAGACTTGAGGAAGAAAGAATGAAAAAAACAAATGATCGTGAAAATCCTATATCACTTAATGAATTCGCCGTGGTGGAAGAACAGTATTCTGCTTTAGGAAGCATCACCGCACCATTTACAATATCACTCTACACTTCCCGGTAGCAACTGAAATATGACAAGACAGTGGGATGCGGCACAAAAACAAATTACTGGACTCTCAGTAGGTCTGCAACACTTGTTTAGGTTTCAAAGCCAACAACCGGGACTCTAATCTGGGTTCAGGATGCTTGATACAAGGCTGACTAAATACTTACAATCATTCATACACAGAAACATCTGCTCTAGTGAGAACCACCTTCTTGCAAAATGACTAACTTTTGCTAAAATTGGCATGAACTTCTTCGTCACAAGGTTCCACACAACACATTAAAATGGTTTTGAATAATCAAAATGAGCGGACAATTATCTCCCATGAATTATTTTCCTTACATATTAATAGTGAGTCGCGTAACAATGACAAACTATGACTACTGATGCTACCTGACTGACTTTTTTTCAATCAGTTTGAGATACATTTTCTCAGCACCATACCTGCACAATCAAAGAAATAATCCCCAATATATCTCGAATTTAAAATGGATACGGAACTATAAATCCCCCCTACTCCCCCATGAGTCATTACATTTTTCACGCCAATGAAAGTGCTCATCCACAAAACATATTTCACAAACGAACCTAGCTGTTTTTTTATAGTTACAACCCAAGGGTCTTGTCAGAATACGATGACGGCCACTAAGGTGGAACAGGGACGCATGATTCACACGAGAACCAAGCGAATAAATGTCGTGAATCGTGCGTGAGTTGGATTTGTGTCGCTGTTTAAATGTACCTTTCCTAGATAGCATTCGCTGTCACTGATTTTTTTTATCTTCTAACTAAATACAATCTAGCACTACGTACACTGTCTTATTTAGACGGTAATCATTTTCTAATTAAGCTAGGACCATTCATTTCTTGCGATTATAGCTTCATATGCTTATATAGAACCCTATGAATAAGGATGCAACTATTACCTAAGGCCTGAGGTTTCTCAAGCTGAGCCGTGTCACATATGAATTCACAATCTTGATGGCAAAGACGTGATGCACAAATGAAACAATATTATGTGTTGACATGCTGCCCTACTGGCCTTGAGTTGATGCTACCAACGCAATATTCACTATCACTGAAAGCCAGAGATGGTTCACCGGTAAGATAGCCGCACACTTGTAATGACCACAGCCTGTATCCCGATAATAAGTTTCCTCTGACTGCCTACAGGGAAAGTCCGTGATACCAATATCCCTAACTCTCTATACAGTGCGCATTCGGGCTTACTAAATAAACGACGGTCCTTCACTGAACAAAAGAAGGGAGACGCAGAAGAAGAACTCAGCTGCACTCCAGGGCGTCTTATTACATGCCGTGGAGGACAATCAAAACTTCTGCACAAAGAAGTAATATACTATCTTTTTAAGACAGCAATTGCAATATGAGAAACCACAGGGCTTCGGCTCCAGACAAAACTGGATATCTGAAAGTTTGCCGATGTATAGGTTCAACGATCACAATCCCAGTAGTGAATGTCGTGTTTTGTATCAGCGACGCAAAGCAGTTTGGTTTTGCTGCGTTTATATGACCAATAATGACTAAGTATGACGACTCATACTTATTGTATGACCAAGAATGACTAAGTATGACGACTCATACTTATTGTATGACCAAGAATGACTAAGTATGACGACTCATACTTACTGATTGGGTGACTATTCGGTTTTAGAAATAATTTATCAACACCGGAATTTTATAGCAAAGTAAATAATCACAAATATATTTCAAATTTACAAATCAAGACAGAAATATAAATAGCTCTGACACCATGGGCGTTGCAATACTTTGGTAATATTACGCGTTTCAGAAACTTCAGATTGAGTACGAAGAACGATTTAACCTTAGAAGTTTTCCTTTTAAATATTAAAAACAACATTTGTATATATGTTGCACTGGATATTTTAAATGTCCACCCTGGTATCCTTAATTGAGAGTTTCTGTTTGAAGTCTCCTGGTTAAATTCGGGCCACATTAATTCAAGCAGCACAACACGAGCCCGTTTGTTGTTTTGATAAAGCTGGGCTATATCTCTTGGTTTACATAACAATATTTGTGTGAGACCAACATCTTCGCAGGGTTTCGAGATAAAAACCTGAGTCTGGGCTTCCTTAAGTAGGAAATGTAGCAATTTTGCCAAATATAATTTAGGTCTGCACAATGTTTCTCTAATCCTTTGTCTTAGATCTTTTATGGGACTATACTACCTGTAGCATTTTACTTACCACTACGTAGGTCTACAAAAACAAGAGATATTGTTGCTGCCTTTGGAGCGCTATTTTTACATGCGGCCATGGTATGGTGGTATTTCATCGTGTCTATGTTGTAGTGATTGTGTCCAACCCGAGACTTCTGGATTTTGAATTAACCGCCTTAGGCTAACTCCATTGCCATTTTGATCACGACGATTACACAGTATCATGATGAAATTTGTGTACTCATTAATGACATATGAGCTGGTACAAAGAGTGTGACACAGTTGTGCTGAATACGGCTAGTACATTTTATACTTGATAATGCATTAATATACTTACGATGAGTATGTCACACTGTCCACTTGATCTTTTCACACATTCTGCGGTCATGAATGCCCCATTCTCCCTGTCTTGGTAGTAAGCCACATACTATTGAAATAAATAGGCGTAGATTTAGATTGGAAGGTAGGTAGAGAGGTTGGTAGGTGTTTCAGCATGTATATATTTGTGCAAGTAGGTCTGTAGACAAGTTTGTAAGTTGATTGCAGTTAGTTTGTTACCTAAGTAGCTATTTGGGTGGGTGAGTGAGTATATATGTAACTGTGTATGTAGTATAGTTTGAGGTTGACTAGTTATGTGGATGATAAGGTAGTGGGTATTTGGAAGAGTAGGTAGGTACGTAGATAAATAAGCTGAGTTGATTCTAAGCTGACTCTTTAGGTGACTAGGTGAGCAGTTCTTAAATGTTTCGGTTATGGTCATGAGTTGTAAAAAATAGAACTTGTTAGCTTTTCAAAAGTACGTGCGACTTTTACTAAATGTATCATCGGATGTGGATTCAAAAATACAGCTTCCCATGGTGAACGACCAGTATTTTTTAAGTCCACACGGTATTACGCTAAAACAAATGATTTGTCAAAGACACACTCTCAACTGGAGACGATGACGGAAGCACAATGCATATATAGCAGTATTAAGGAACATGAAAACTTTAAAAATTTGAAAGATATCAATTTTCAAGAATGTGACAAATGTAGAGAAACAAGGTCGGTACCCAACGAAGGCAATAATGCATGCAGGTCGTGTGAATTGTTATGTTCAGAAACCCAGAAGGAATAAGAAAAGAACTCACAAAATCATCACAGGTAAACAACAAAATGCAAGAAATGAAAAACGTGATAAGGCGACGACAGTATAGGCAATGCCCTACATTGTAATAAATGCCATCATGGAAGTAATGAAAATACAGAACATACAAAATATGAATTTTCTTCCAACCACACCTTTGAAACGCTAAACAACATTTAAAAACGACTACAAGCTGCTCTTTAAGATTTTGAATAAAATAAAGGGTAATAAAAATCATATAACTTCTTTTAAATTTCATTCCAATAAGATATTGCAGAGACTCATACAAATACTCAAACAGAGTAACAGAGAAGATAGCTACTGACTGAAAAACAATAAAACTATTAACTTTAACCTTTATTGCTATATACATGAACGCTGTGATCTACATGACAAGCAACGGTCACCCTGAAACTTACATATATGTTGCCATTCCAATTGATAACAGAATGCATATTTCATTACAGAGAATATATTTTAATGGTGGTTACTGTAATGTCTCTGATGAACTTAAAATAATATACTTTATTACGTCAATGACCACAATGAAACAAGAATTATTCATGATGGTTATTACAACCTTGAAATGCACATAAAAAAGACAGAGAGAATAACTGCAAAAAAAAAAAAATAATGATGAAACTTTTGATCCCCAATGATTGAAACACAACTCAATAGCTCAAAAACGCAATAAACTCTGATTAAAAATTACGTAGTGTACACAACCAGCTACAATTTAAAATTGATATGACTCAATCGCCAGAGAACTAAACAAACGTCAAATAAATCTGATACAGTTTGTAAGTTTTGAAACCAACATGTATATATTTCTGTGATCAAATCAAAGCTACAAAAATACTACACGAATGATTATTATTTCTGTTTGCAATAGCCTTTGACAGTCAAGTTTTCTCTGTAGTACTAATCAGCTGACCGAGTGTTTTTTCCCCATTGGCCTCGAATATACCAGACATCCACGTATAGATTAAACCTATCTTTATTAACTGGAGTTACAAAGAAGGCGAATTCAGAGTTTTACTCTTTCAATGGACGATTTCTACAAATATACTTAATAAACGAAAATTGGATTTCTGTCGTCCGGTATACCATTTGGCGCAAATAATATTGAAACAAACTCATGTCTACGTGAACTATCCCGGGTATTAGAATCACACTCTTTACATTAAATGTATGTTTTGCTTGTAGCTGTCTAACGCAGTGTTATGTCACAAAATTTATGTTTCCTGGCCTCATCTCTGCCTCTAAACCTAAACATTTTTAAGATCTCGTTGAAGAAGTAATAATGTGTAAAGTGCATAGCGGACGGAGGAGGGGGGCGTGATCCGGAGATGGGGCGTGCGCTCTTTTTGCTTCCAAGTACCTTTCACTTTAGGTTCATTTTACAGAATTTTCTTGCAAAAACACCTTTAGACGTTTTTTTTATATCCATTGCTTTTATTACCTAATTTTGTTTCTGTTTCTGTCTTTCAATGAGTTTATTAATGTCACTTTCTTCCTCAGGAACATTCATGTTCTGATTTGCAAAATTGTTCCGAGCTGACTTGAATTGCATGCCCAGGATGAGGAGAAAGATCTTGATATTGTTTTGTGGGTGTTTTTAATGTCTTAAAAGGTCTAATTAAATGTCACTGTAATATCTTCAGATGTCAAATTTAATAGCCAGGCCATCAAATCATCTGCATTGTCAAGGACCGATTTCATAGCGTCTGCATTTGACTTGGCAACCGTTTTTAAAGCACCCTCAAGGGCAGTTCTTTAACTACGTCAAACGAGTACGATTACGCAGAAGCAAACGTATTGCGCTTTTTATATGCTTGGCAGCACCAAATAAGTGCTTGACGACGTCCAATAATTTCAAAAATTTACTGGATCATCACACGCAGTGCATTTGCATAGGAAATGGCAAGATGGATATATAATAATATCCAAATATTTTCTCATGAAAATTAATATATACTTGTTTTGTCGCATTAGAAATGTGCAAAGTTTTGCGTATTAATTAGACATTGAAAATAAATTTAAACAGAAAAATCTACAGTGTAAAAGAAACACATATATGCTATTAGGACATAAGAATGTCATAATAATTAGATTGACTCTAAACAATTTGAATGCAGATATAGTATCATATGAAATAGTATTAAAATTTGTTACTCACAAGTAAAGCAAACCTCAGCAGTTAAAAGTGGGGCGCAAAAGCTAACATTTAAAAAGTAGAGGATGATAAAAAAATAGACTATTACTTAAGAACAACTTCAGAATTCAATGAAAACAGATCAAAGACACTTTCTGCTTGAAATAAAGATTGACAGAACAAGGTTTAGTGACTCAATGCTGAAACAACCTGGACGATGTTTATCTATATAAGCATATATTCATATTGGTGATGACAGAATGATTTAAACCATCCGGAAAAAATTAAAAACAGATCCAAACTAAAGTGAATGTGTTTTACCAGCCTTCTGATAGTTAAGAAAAATACGAATACATTTTCATTGTATTTGTTAGTCATGTTAGTGTATGGATGTCATGACTCTACAAAATGTACTGTTTCGTCATAGATACATAATTAATCTGCATATGCCATCAAACGTTTCATATTTCTTCGTAGTTGGGTCTTGGCTAGTTATAGTAGACAGTATACATCCACAAATGCGATAGTTTGGGTTTTACAAATCCACCATATATATGTTTGTTGAGTTTGATCTTTTTGTGCTTTCTACTATCTAACATCAAACCATCTTGAATAAGTGTTGTCCTTGGAATTGATAAACCTTTGTGACATTTGAAAACTTCGTTTCATCTGTACATATTCTAACACTTATCATGTCTTAAAACTGTCCAGCTGATTGCCGATTACAGCGTTATTCACTAATTTGAAGAAGTCTTTCTCGAATTTATTTGTTGCCTTTTTTCTCAAACACGTATTCAGTTCAATGTATGATTTTAGCTACGGCTGTTCTTCAAACAAGGCGACTCTGTGTATTTTCGTTCTTGTCAAACCCAATTGCATGTATGGCTTTAATTTTCCGTAATATACAGCATTCTTTTGTGTTTTGTTTTTCAGTGTAGTCAGCAACTTCATAACAGTTGGGGTTTGGCTTTTGTAATCAGTTATCAATTTTCTTTGGAATAGAGATAAATCATTTTCATCAGATGCAATTTTGTTTCAGGTGCAAGTGGGTAGTCTTCAAATTAAGCGTTTAGTTTTGTTGGTATCTCAAAACCAACTTCAATTATGCAACCAGTATCAGTTTTGTCATGTTTTTTTAACAGATGTTCTGTAAGACATCTCATTTATTTATCATTTGCTCATCTGGTTTTTGGGATGTAAAAATGTTAGCACATGGACCAAAATACAGGTTATTAGAATTTATACATTTTTTGAATGAATATTATCATTTACGTCCCCAAAGACTTCTCGATTTACTTTGTCAGATCTATGTGGCATCATCCTTATACTTTCGTATGTTCCACTTGTAATCATCAAAATTATATTATGATCAGTTATTACTAAAATGTTAACATCAGATATCTTTAAACTTGCGTTATGTGCTAAACCTGTACAGAGACATACTACGATGTGTCAGGTTTGCAATGTTTTGTATAAATTTTTCTGAGCTCTTTGAAGATGTCACATAATTTGATGTTTTAAGGTTTATTAGTAACATTACATCTTTTGCATAATGCTAATCATCGTGAATATGTTCTAATGCTTAAGTGATGAATAATACTTTTCTTCGGACGGTATAGCTGTTTCATTACGTTTTTCAAAAGCTATCCACGTATTCCTACGGATACATATATTTTTGATGGACTCAGGGTTCCATCTGCTCAAAGTGTCAATTGTTTTGATAAACTTTATATTGTTTAAATTCTTAGCTAACTTTGGAAGAGCTTGATATATATATATCTTAACGTGCGTTTTATTCACTATTATCACTTTTCTTTAATGAACAAACGTGTAAATTCCAAAGTAGATGCTAATTGATATATATCTCGGTATAATAATATTAAGTATAATTTTTATATCATGATACCTCGACCACCATCCCTTTCATAAAGTGTTGTGAATAATATCCTGAGTGGCTGCGAATAAACAAAGAGATGAATTTGGATATTTATAATTCAAGGTTCAATCGTTATGAACATTATATATATATATATATATATATATATATATATATATATATATATATATATATATATATATATATATATATGTATATTCTAATTAGGTGATCATGGTTAAGAACTTTAACATTTAAATGTTTTCTCACATATATGATTAATTTCAGTTGAACTGTATTGTCTTTCCTCATCCTCTGTGAACACAATGGGTTTTCCACTTTTAGGTTTTGATTCGCAAAACATAATGTTTGCTATCTTTCCCAAGCACTTTTAAAAACATTCATACAATCAGGCCCTTTGTATTCTGTTGGTTTGTACGATTTGTGAATTGTCTTCGCACAGATGCAAAACACTGAATAATCTTCTTTATATGTTGCTGCTTTGTTGTTGTTTGTTTATTTCAGTCTGAGATATATATTTTGGATAAGTATCACTATTACATTTTAATGATGCACAACAATGAGACTGAGTGTGGTAGGTTGAGAGATTGAAAGTCAGCATAAAAAACAAATGGAGCTTTAAACTGATTACAATAATTTTTAAATTCCACAACTGGCCCCTCTTCATATATTGAGATACACACACACACACACACACAGAGAGAGAGAGAGAGAGAGAGAGAGAGAGAGAACTTTTCTGGTGGATTGAGAAAATGCAAGCATATTTATTTTACATAAGATTTGTTTGTTTCTGCTTTATTGACCTTCGATTGATACTAGACTTGATAAATCTTTAATTATAACGAAACCAAATTCTTTTTTTCCAATTTACTTATGTCTTCAACTTTTATCGATCATCTATTAAACCAAATTGAGTACGTATTTAAATTGTATTTTGATTGTTTATGTGGATTTTCTTGTGGAGTATTTAAAATTGATCTCACAGATTTAAAGAAATATCTTATGCCAGTATATTGTACATTGATGCAAGCATTTTTGCTCTTTACAAATAAAGCAACTCTGTATATGTATTTTCACTGAGCGGTGGGTACATATCTATGTCCAAAATTAAATATTAATTCCTATCAGGCACCCATTTCTTAATTTTGCTTTTTCCTGTCAAACTTTGGTTTAGTATATGTCAAATAATGTTCATATGCTTTGGCCTATCGTAAAATGCCCTGTACTCATCTTTTGCTACTTGCTTAGTAAGCCGTTTCATAAGTTTTTGAAGGAGCTATGTAGTCTAGCTGTAGTTTCACAGAAACAAGTTCTCTAATTTTCCAAATGATTATTTTCTTCAAGTATGACTCAAAGCCATTGACAAATTCATACAAATCTTGGTTGTTACCACCGTAGAACATTTACTAATTTACATTTCTTTGAATGAATAGACTTTATATTAAGGATTTTTAAAAATGTATAAAACATCTATCTATCTATCTATCTATCTATCTATCTATCTATCTATCTATCTATCTATCTATCTATCTATCTATCTATCTATCTATCTATCACTCTCTCTCTCTCTATATATATATATCTATATATATATATATATATATATATATATATATATATATATATATATATATATATATAAATCATATTGTTCAACTTGAAAAAATAACTTTTGAATTTCTTTCATTTTTATTTGTTTATTTTTTTTACACTTTTTTGCAAAATGCCTACTTCGGTATATAACTCTTTTGTCCGTAAGGTGATTTATTGATATATTTTATATTTAAAGCTTCACCACCCATAGAGTCATACTATGTTTCCTAAACCAGTTTATTTTCTACATTCTGTGATCTTAGTACACAGTTATTGTTAACATATCCTTGTGATGCCTTTTTTCTTTATGACTTCCCATACACTTTTTTGTAGTTTGTAGTCACCAACTTACTTATTTATACAATCGTCAACTTTTTACAGACATTTGTATTTATGGCATCCCGTTAGATAGATTTTGTGTTTTGTGTCACGGGCATTGAGTGCTAGTCAGCCACGTACTTATTTGTGCTAGCACCACTTATTTTTATATACAGTTTGTAGTTTGTTTGTTCTTTTTGGGGTTTTTTTTTAAAAAAAAATTTTATTGTTTGTTTCTTGCTTTTTTGTATTTTGTATTTTATATTTTTTAAAAAATGATATTATTTTAATTTATTTTTATTAAATGCCGTATCTTCTTCTGGCTTAAGTTATATTCTGAGATGACCTTATTATGTAAGCTAATTTCTTCATATGCTGTGTTTATAACCGTCATCTTCAAAAAAATGTATTGTTTATTAAAACTCATATTTATTTTTACAAATAGTTTTGACAATATACGCGCCTTTTCTAATATTTTTGTCTTTAAACAACTTAGACAGATACATACTTTGCTTGAATAGTACAAGACTATTAAAATTGGATGATTGGAAAAGAAAAGTTAGCAAATGTTAAACTTGAAATGGTTAGATATGAGTTAAACAAACTCGGATTGAGTGAAGTGAGTTGAAAATAAAATAGAGATTACTATGACGACAGATATCGAGTGATTCACGCAGGAGAGGTAAAGAGTGAAAGAGGCGTAGCAATCATTTTGGGTGAAAAAAGTAGTACAACATAGCGATAGATTGTTGATGGTAAAAGTTGAAGCAGAACCGAGAGATTTAGTGATAGTGCAGGTATATATGCCAACGTCATCAAGTGAAGACGATGTCATAGAAGACATGTACGAACAAATGGAGGAACTAATCGACTCAGAGAAAGAAAATGAATATCTAGTTGTAATGGGAGATTGAAACGCCGTAGATGGAGAAGGAAACGATGGTAAAGGAATCAGTAGCTTCGGTCTTTGTAGAAGAAACGAGAGAGGAGAGAAATTAGTCAAATTTTGTAGAACGAAAAAACTGCTGGTGACAAACACACGTTTTCAACAAGAAAAAAGAAGATACACATGGAAGAGCCCAGGTGAGAGATTTTATTATGTATTAGTTCGGCATAGATACAGAAACAGTGTTAAGAATTCATTCAGTTTATTCTGGTGAAGATGTTAACTCGGACCATAACTTGGTGATGATGAGAGCTGGTCTACAACTGAAGAAAATTAGAAAAGGGAAGATTATAAAAATGGAACCTCGAACGTTTGAAGGAGAATCGTGTTTAATTTAAAGAATTTGTAGAGAAAAGATTAACAATCATGGAAATGGAAAAAAAAGACGTTAACACAAGGTGGAAATTTTTTAAAGAAACGATTCTAAATAGTGCAGTGGAAACCATCGGATAGAAACAAGAGTAATAGAAGAAAGAAACCACTGATAACTGCGAAAGTGATCTAAAAGATGGACGAAAGATGGCAAGCAAAGTGGTTGAATACGTTAGAAGGTAAAAGGATATACAAACAGCTTGACAATGAGTTAAGGAGAGAAACCGAAGAAAGAAGAGACAAATGGTGAGAAATGCAATGTTCTGAGCTGGCTATGCTGGACAAAATTGGTAAAATGGATATTGTGTATGCGAAGTCAAGGAGCTTACCGAATCTAGAAAGGTTGAACAAAAGCATAGCAATTAAGGACAAATATGGTGTCGTGCTCAAAGAAGTTGAAAAGATCCGCAATAGATGGGAGGAGTACTCTGAAGAATCGTATGATAAAGAAGCAAACCCAGAATGGAGGAAATACATCTCGAAAATGAAGACAGTGTTGGAGCTGACGAAAAAGGACCTGAACTAATAGAAGCGGCAGTGACGAATGCAATTAGGGAGCTCAAAGTTGAAAAAGCAGAGGGAGTTGGCGGTATACCAGCAGAGTTCATCAGAAGTCTCGGAGAGAAAACTGAAAAAGAGTTGTGCGTTCTGTGCAAAGATATGTATACAAAAGGTGAGTGACCTGAGGATTTTACAACATCGACAATAGTTACGCTACGCTGTAGAATGTGCAGACCACAGAATAATCGGTATGATTTCACATGCATCCAAAATCATGTTAAAAGTATTGACAAACCGGTTAGGGGCGAAAGCAAATTATTTCATCAGCAAGATTCACTTTGGATTTAGGAAAGGATGCGGAAGAAGAGAAACAGTAGCGGTGATGAGAATCCTGTGTGAACGAAGTCTAGAACATGAGGAAGAACTTTTCATCTGCTTTGTCGATTTTGAGAAAGCATTTGACCGGGTTAACTGGAAAAAGCTGATGGAAATTCTGAAAAAGATTGGAGTGCAGTTGAGAGACAAGAGACTATTTACCAAAATATATATACAACAGGAAGCAGTAATAAAAGCGGCAGATGGTAATTCCGAACCAGGACAAATTCGACGTGGTGTCAGGCAAGGTTGTTTGCTTTTACCTTTACTCTTTCCCATTTACGCAGAGATGATGATGATTGAAGCAATGGAAGAAGTGGAAGAAGGAATCAGAGTGGTAGGACAACTACTGAAGGATGTTAGGTTCGCCGATGACCAAGAAATGATTTCAGGATCAGAAAGTGGTTTGCAAAAGTTGATGGACTGCTTGAAGAAGTATGGAAAGATATACGACATGAAGATCAATGTGAAGAAGACCAAGGTCATGAGAGTTTGCCGAGAAGGAGGTTAAGATCTGAATATTACAATCGACGGAGAAAGAGTAGAACAAGTGGGAAAGTTTAGATATTTAGAATCTTTGATCTCAGTTGATAGAAGGTGCCAAGATGAAGTAAAAATGGCCAAAGATGCATTCAACAAGAGGAAAGAATTGCTAACACAACAAATAAGCAAAGACCTGAAGAAAAAGATTGTCAAAAAATCATTGTATGTTGTGTAACGCTCTATGGCAGAGAAACGTGGACGCTGAGAAGGGAAGAAAAAAAAGGCTAGAAGCATTTGAGATGCATGTATGAAATTGCATGGCAAAAGTTAGCTGGAGTGACCTAAATATAAATGAAGAGTCCTAAGATTGGTCGATGAAAAGAAAACTGTATTGAATGTTATATTCGAGAGGAAGAAGGTGTGAATCGGACATATTTTAAGAGGTGAAAGCCTCTTAAGAGAAGTCATATAAGGCATAATGGAAGGAAAGCGACCAAGAGGAAAGCCTATAATCATGCTACTGGACGATCTCAAGGAGAATAACTCAAATGCAAAAATGAACCTTAGAGCGATGCTAAGGGAAGAATGGAGAAGCTGAATGCTTCAAAAATGCCTTAGTGTAGAAAATCAATGAATGATACTTTATTTGTAGTTTCTTTAGTTTATAATTTTCTCATTGGTTTTCAATTTATTAAGCAATCTATTTAAAATATTGTCTGTGCAGTTTAAAGGGAAGTAACTCATAAATGTATCTTCATTGTACCATTTTTATGAACAAAAATAATCAGTACCACGATATGATGGGACTGGCGTAAAGTTTACCTGTTTTTTAAATCCTAATGCAGTTTGTTTAAAATAAACACAGTTCTGGGTTTAAGAAATCCCAACCACGTGCGGTTAAGAAACCCACTTTTAACCAACCTACCATCATATTGTTTTAATAAATTTTACAAGCTTGTAAGGAGTCTCATATATATATGCTGCTATCAGTGCATGTATTTATAACGTCATTTGTGGTCGGTCGTCAGTCAGGAGCCAGCCGTCCAGCAAATCACATCGTCCCGAAGATCGTCGACACCTGATGTGGTAGGATGAAGTTGAGTGGGTCGCCTGTGGATTCACACGGACTGCCACGTGCCGGTAATGACAAGCCTACTACTGAAATACAGGAAGTCAGGGGCATACCTGCAGAAACGTGGCAGTATGGTACAGAAGATGGCCAACCTACCCTCACCACCAAATCAAAACCCCTTAAGAGCCGAAGCCGAGTCGAGGAGTACAATGGACTGGCACAGACCCTCCGGAAGTACCCCGACGCAGCAGGTGCAGCCTGCCATGCCTGGGGCGGAAAATATAAAGGAGCATGGAGGAAAACGCAGGCACAAGGGAAGCGTGCTACGAAGACGCAGCCTACGACGCAGACCCAGGTTAGCCGAGCACCCACCCACAGAGGTAGGCAACACATATCGCCCCTTCCTCAGACGATTTGCTGTTGACGGCCGGATTAGAGTCAGCCTGTCCGATACAAACCTGGGAGAGACTGAGAACATACCATTCTACCTAGAGGGCTCTCCCACCCGAGCAGACTGATCAAATTTGCCTGACTGTATGGGGTTTTCCTTTTGAGTTTTTTAAAAAAAAATGTTGATTAGACTCTTTATATCACAAATTTGACTTATTTTGATCCACCGTCAAAAATATAACCTTGAATGAAATAATGTGTGCGTGATACGAAAATGATATGAGTAACTTGTACTCGCGGGTTGGTATTATTTTTGGGCATATTATGAACACCATGTACGCCAAATTTACAACTTAATGGATTCATGAAATAAATAAAGAAATTTGTAACTGTAAGAATTGCCATAATTAAATATGTGGCTTACACACAACACTGGTCTACAGCCAAAATTCTTTGGCAATAAATGTTGTCAAACTTTACTAATTCTTCGTCACTGAGAACGAGAATGATGCTTAAAACTGTTGATTGGCTCTAGTTTTAAAGATATTATCCTGGGTCAGTATATATGACCTTTGACTTGGGAATGGCGGAGGATACGTGAGTCATAAAGGGACGAGATCTAAATTTTAACCAGAAATGACTAAAATACATCTTTGACAAGATCTATGAACAAATCTATGACTAGGTTTGGACAGTACTTGCTCTTTAGGCAACACAATGAATGATGCAATCTGAAGCTGGTATTGCGTCATACATGATATGAATTGCATCATGTTATTCCTAGAAGTCATGGATGATGCAATCATAACTAAGCTTACATCACTCTGCTGAAGAAATTGCCCTATATCAGCTCTACAAATCATACAGTGTCGTGCTCTCTTATTTCTCAGTGTTTGACTTTGCAAAGGGACACATTTCTGTTTAGCCAAAGTGAGCTGAGATGCTGCGTACTTGTGTGAACAATGCAGATAACTTCTGCCGTGTCTGTGGTGACGTGACTTTTGCATCACAAAAGCGCAGTATAACCACTATGGTTAAGAAATCCTATCCCCTTTATTTTGGCTGCAAAATTGGAGATCAGCAACACTTGTGCAACAAATCTTCGCCAGTACTTGAACAGGAAAAGGAAATCTATGCCTTTTGCAGTGCCAATGATTTGGAGAGAGCCAACAGGTCATATAAGCAATGGTTATTTCTCCATTGGTGCCTCCAGTTGCGAAAGGTGTGTCAAAGAAGAAAAAGTGGACCGTGCATTATACAAACATTCCTTCAGCTATACGTCCAGTACCCAACGTAAAAGGACTGCCGGTTCCTGATGCACCAGAATCATTCTCACTTGAGTCAGACGAGGAAGAGGAAGAGGATGAAACTTCTAGTCCTGAACCATCAATGTCACATGACCCATATTGTGTCCCATCCTCCTCCTCTGAACCACACCTCATAACACAAGGTGAACTGAATGACCTTGTCAGGGATTTGGAACTACCCTAGAGTAAGGCAGAGCTGTTGGGCTCCAGACTACAGCAGTGGAATCTCCTGGCAGGTCATGTTAGGGTTTCCATGTTCCGTGACCGTCAAAAGGATCTTGTCTCATGGAAGGTGATCTTGTACCCTGCAAGAACATCGATGGTGTGATGGCAGCCCTCAACATCGTTCATGATCCAAATGAGTCGAGACTGTTCATTGATTCATCGAATACGAGTCTTAAAGCTGTTTTGCTGCATAATGACAGTGTTTTGCCATACATTCCAGTTGGTCATGCAGTCCATATGAAGGA
This sequence comes from Margaritifera margaritifera, assembly GCA_029931535.1. NCBI lineage: Eukaryota > Metazoa > Mollusca > Bivalvia > Unionida > Margaritiferidae > Margaritifera > Margaritifera margaritifera. Next base: position 47,586 of record JAQPZY010000337.1, on the reverse strand, counting down.
AACTTATGAAAACATGAAATAACGTTTGAGGTGCATATACTATGACCAACATCCGTGGCAGCTCTGTGGCCATTTAAAGATTCTTGCTCTCTTGCTTGGTCTGCAGACTGGATACACAAAGTACTGCTGTTTTCTCTGCGAATGGGATAGTCGTGCGAGAGATTCCCACTACATGAACAGAGATTGGCCACTCCGACAGTCATGGGAGCCTGGGATGAAAAGTGTTTAACATCCACCACTTGTTGAATCAAGGAAGATTTTGTTACCACCCTTGCACATCAAGCTGGGTCTGATGAAGAACTTTGTCAAGGCCACAGACAAAACACAAGCAGCTTTCAAGTACCTTCGTGGATAATTTTCAAGGTTAAGTGAAGCTAAGATAAAGGAAGGTGTTTTTGTTTGTCCTCAGATTCGTGAACTTCTTCGAGATGATGCATTTCACCGTGCACTGCGTGGCAAGGAAAAGACGGCATGGAAAGCCTTCTAGTTAGTGGCAATATATTTTCTCGGAAATAACAAGGCAGACAACTACAGGGAGTTCGTGGAAAACCTCCTCAAGGCATAAAAAAAGCCTTGGTTGCAACATGTCACTAAAGATACATTTTTTGGACTCTCGTCTAGATTTTTTTCCACCGAACTGGGGAGCAGTGAGCGACGAGCATGGCGAGCGATTTCACCAGGACATTGCAACAATGTAGAAACGCTATCAGGGCAAATGGAGCCCATCGATGCTTGCAGACTATTGCTGGACAGTGACAAGAGATGTTCCATTTAATGAATACAAGAGACAAGCCAAGATGCGCCGAGTAGACACTGGATAAGGACTAAACTATCTACTTATCTATCTATCTATCTATCTATCTATCTATCTATCTATCTATCTATATATATATATATATATATATATATATACATAATAGTTTTTTCACTTTTGATTCAATATATTTTTTATTTATATAACCCTTTTGCTGCTTTTTAAAGTGTTACATAAGCAGAACAGGTGAAATATTATCATGTAAAGCAACCATAAACACCTGAAAAGACCTAGGTTTACAATTTATGATTAAAAGTCTACAATGTACACAATATACATAGATGTAAAATTTAAAAATTGAAATATTTTGGAAATAGTAGCCAATCAGTTGTTTTAATTGTCATATTTGAATTCAGCACATGAAAATCCCTAATAAAAAGCACATTTTATCTCTGAAGCAGACGACTTCGAAAAAATTGTATACCAGTGTAATTGGTTTTGGGGACAGCCCAACTTAGCTAACTGGACAGAATTTGATCATGTACGTTCATGGTGTTTCAGTACTTCGTCACGCTTCGCGCCTCCCATGCCAACACCGTACAACCTTCCACTCCAGACATTCATTCAAGTACATGTAACCTGAAAATATTGTGGTTCTAATCCTATGTACAGGTAGAAGTAACTGTACACACACTCCCATATCACGCCTTAAGTGAACCCCATTAGTGAGGAAACCATGCAGCGAGGGAGTGGTGTGTATTAGTGCGCTTTGCACACAGTGTGCTTTGCACACTTTAAAGCGGCAGGTGTTTTGCAGCCTCGCAACCCACCTGACCAGCAATTAATAAGGGTGCGGTGCACCCTTTAAACAGACGTACATGACGGAATCGCTAAACACGTAAAAAATCCAAATTCATCATCGTGTACTTTTATGAAGACAGCGATTAATACATCTGTAATTATTTTTGTTGTAATTCGTTGAAAGCTTACCTCATTTTCCAAATTTCGTGTCTTTTCCAGAAGGGTTTGACCGTCTTTCAATTTCCGCACAATGTAGACGTCAGCATTTGGATCAATATGATGATTCCTCTTCAAGTTTAAGGTCAGAGCATGTGACTTGCGCTTGAGATGAAAGGATAAATGGTCAGGGAGGTCAGGGTAATTTAGTGTTTTTTTGTTTATCAGGAATCTTTTGGTCACATCTCTCAGCCAGACCGTTTCTGCGTCGGTTGTTGCTGGAAAGATGGAGATAAGACAAGGTCTGAGAATACATAGTGAACGAACAAACGAACGTTAGTGAGTTCACATTACTCGATACAAGAATAAATAAATACATAAATGATTATATAAATAAATAAATAAATATCAATTTTAAAATAATCACATTTTGAACAATCAAGATCACAAATCTCTCCTGCTCGTCATAATTCAATAAATTTCGTGACAGTATTATATATTTTTTGGTGTTATTCTCAGCATAAGACTCTTTAGATTATTTTATCTCTTTATTTCAGCCATATTTTATAAGTACTTTGCATAGATATAATGAACGAAGAAAAGTAATGGGTGACATAAACCTAAGGTAATATTTACAGCAATTGCAAATGCGATTATACTGAACTATATAAAGAGGGTAAAAAGATGTAATTCAGTATATTTTATTAATTTCAGTAAGTAAACGTGTCCAATTGAGTCATTTTATTTTGAAAACGAAAAAGTTTAGTAACCAAATATACAATGTGCATCCATCTCATTATGTGACGACAGATTTCTGTGTCGAAACGACTTGCTTGTATGAAAGCCGCGCTAACCTAAAACTTCAAAAGTTCCGATCACATCCATTTAAGTATTATTGGATTGTGGACTACTTGCAAGAACTACTGACCTCAAAAATGTAAGAGTTTGACAACAGAATTGCTCCAATGAGCAGGGATAATAAGCAAAACTGTATTGTGGATAGTTAGAAAGCATAGATTCTTTACTTAGGAGGCAGACTGGAATTAACCTTAGACCATTTTATGGCATATCGTAAAGTAACATTATTACGTTTTAAAACGCCTTTAACATAGATTACTATTCAATTTCTTTATTTCCTTCAGTGAATTGTTTTATGCTAACAAACCTAACGTAGCAAAGCATTTTTTCCATTTTATTGTAAATTTTGGCATAAACTGGTCATATATTCAAGAGTATACTTTTGTCTTAATAAAAAATATAAAAAATATATGCAATATCATACCACACATAACAAATTTCTTTAACATTGGATACAAGCGAAATTAATATTTGTTTTTTTAAAAAATATTTTGTATATCCATTGGTTCAAACGTTCTGGATGATGATGATGAATACTACCACTGATACTAATACTACTACTACTGCTGTTATTATGTACAAAACGTTGCAGTTTAAAGTGTATACTGGTAAAAATCATTAATACTACTGCTGCTGTTATTATGTACAAAACGTTGCAGTTTAAAGTGTATACTGGTAAAAATCATTACTACTACTACTGCTGCTGTTATTATGCACAAAACGTTGCAGTTTAAAGTGTATACTGGTAAAAATCATTACTACTACTACTGCTGCTGTTATTATGCACAAAACGTTGCAGTTTAAAGTGTATACTGGTAAAAATCATTAATACTACTACTGCTGCTGTTATTATGCACAAAACGTTGCAGTTTAAAGTGTATACTGGTAAAAATCATTACTACTACTACTACTGCTGTTATTATGCACAAAACGTTGCAGTTTAAAGTGTATACTGGTAAAAATCATTACTACTACTACTGCTGCTGTTATTATGCACAAAACGTTGCAGTTTAAAGTGTATACTGGTAAAAATCATTAATACTACTACTGCTGCTGTTATTATGTACAAAACGTTGCAGTTTAAAGTGTATACTGGTAAAAATCATTACTACTACTACTACTGCTGTTATTATGCACAAAACGTTGCAGTTTAAAGTGTATACTGGTAAAAATCATTACTACTACTACTGCTGCTGTTATTATGCACAAAACGTTGCAGTTTAAAGTGTATACTGGTAAAAATCATTACTACTACTACTGCTGCTGTTATTATGCACAAAACGTTGCAGTTTAAAGTGTATACTGGTAAAAATCATTACTACTACTACTGCTGCTGTTATTATGCACAAAACGTTGCAGTTTAAAGTGTATACTGGTAAAAATCATTACTACTACTACTGCTGCTGTTATTATGCACAAAACGTTGCAGTTTAAAGTGTATACTGGTAAAAATCATTACTACTACTACTGCTGCTGTTATTATGCACAAAACGTTGCAGTTTAAAGTGTATACTGGTAAAAATCATTACTACTACTACTGCTGCTGTTATTATGCACAAAACGTTGCAGTTTAAAGTGTATACTGGTAAAAATCATTACTACTACTGCTACTGCTGTTATTATGCACAAAACGTTGCAGTTTAAAGTGTATACTGGTAAAAATCATTACTACTACTACTGCTGTTATTATGTACAAAACGTTGCAGTTTAAAGTGTATACTGGTAAAAATCATTACTACTACTACTGCTGTTATTATGCACAAAACGTTGCAGTTTAAAGTGTATACTGGTAAAAATCATTACTACTACTGCTACTGCTGTTATTATGCACAAAACGTTGCAGTTTAAAGTGTATACTGGTAAAAATCATTACTACTACTACTGCTGTTATTATGCACAAAACGTTGCAGTTTAAAGTGTATACTGGTAAAAATCATTACTACTACTACTGCTGTTATTATGTACAAAACGTTGCAGTTTAAAGTGTATACTGGTAAAAATCATTACTACTACTACTGCTGTTATTATGTACAAAACGTTGCAGTTTAAAGTGTATACTGGTAAAAATCATTACTACTACTACTGCTGTTATTATGCACAAAACGTTGCAGTTTAAAGTGTATACTGGTAAAAATCATTAATACTACTGCTGTTATTATGCACAAAACGTTGCAGTTTAAAGTGTATACTGGTAAAAATCATTAATACTACTACTGCTGTTATTATGCACAAAACGTTGCAGTTTAAAGTGTATACTGGTAAAAATCATTAATACTACTACTGCTGTTATTATGCACAAAACGTTGCAGTTTAAAGTGTATACTGGTAAAAATCATTAATACTACTGCTGCTGTTATTATGTACAAAACGTTGCAGTTTAAAGTGTATACTGGTAAAAATCATTACTACTACTACTGCTGCTGTTATTATGCACAAAACGTTGCAGTTTAAAGTGTATACTGGTAAAAATCATTACTACTACTACTGCTGCTGTTATTATGTACAAAACGTTGCAGTTTAAAGTGTATACTGGTAAAAATCATTACTACTACTACTGCTGCTGTTATTATGCACAAAACGTTGCAGTTTAAAGTGTATACTGGTAAAAATCATTACTACTACTACTACTGCTGTTATTATGCACAAAACGTTGCAGTTTAAAGTGTATACTGGTAAAAATCATTACTACTACTACTACTGCTGTTATTATGTACAAAACGTTGCAGTTTAAAGTGTATACTGGTAAAAATCATTCAATAGTAAGCATAGGTATCTGAGTACATATTTACAAGTGTCAAGGATAGTGATGTCGATAAAGAAATCATATGTGTTACTTTCATGTTTTGAAATAATATGCTCGAGAAAATGGCAAAATAAATATATTGTTCAAATACTACACGATACACATTATGCTGCATTAGGAATTCTGACATAAAAGTTTGAATTTGCAGATTTTTTAAAAATTTCGAGTCTGGTTCTTCTGAAAACTCTCAAGTTCTGTAAAATGTAAACAATTATGATTGAATATTTCCTATAAGGTATTCGTTTTAGCTTGTGTGCGCCCTTGATAAATTCAGTCTTTTCTTTTTTCTTCTTTTTTTAATTGTTTTTGTTTTTAAGAAAATGTTTTGTTTAGATGTGGCCTGTATACGATTCTGTCACTTTTTCTAGTTCACTTTTATCATTAATTCAGAATTAACCTACACTTGGTATATAACGTATCAACTGCCTTTGTAAGAACCTTGGGCAAATATTTGCTCAGGGTGCATTGTCCTTTTATCTTAACTTGCCATTGATCTCAATGCTATTTGAGAGGTTTAGACAGTTGAATTTTATAAAAGGCTTTTAAAAGTTAAGAAAATGTTAGCTGTAAGGCCCCAAAACAGAATGTGTGTGTATGTATGTATGTATGTATGTATGTATGTATGTATGTATGTATGTATGTATGTATATATATATATATATATATATATATATATATATATATATATATATATATATATATATATATATATTCTCCAGTGAGACAGACTGAGACGTACCTGTTCGAATATAAAGCGAGAGACCGACAACGAAATTAAATACACTAGTCTTCATCGTCAACTCAAAGACAGGCTGGAGTCTATGGAAGTACTGTTTGACTTAACTATGTAGCTTATATATGCGAATCGCTGGGTATATATTATGTAATTGAGGACTGTTTGTTCCAGCCACGTATCAATTTTCTCATCCAAGCTATTGGTCAAATCTGTTAAAATCATATTGAGTAATACCATGGTAAAATAATTGTAATGAGTACAAATTGCTTGAGGCTTTAGATCATGCAAAATCGTACCTATTATAGCAATACGTTAAATGGTGTCTCATCAAAATATTTATGTATACTCACAAGCCCGAAATAGAATACCAACTCACATGGATAGGTATGCACAGTTCATTTCAAAGCGACTATTAATTCAAAAGGTAGTCTATCTATCCGTATGTCATTACATCTTCCACCCAATTATATCAACCCATCTCTTCCTCCCCCGGCACACACACACACACACACACACACACACACACACACACAAAAATCTATCTCTCAATCTGTCTACATATTCATATATGTATCTATGTAGTTGTATCTGTCTGCTTGTGTGATAAGAACGATTTAAATTTTAATGGAAACAAAAATGATCTCCAAAAGAAAGGTACAGTTATGATCAACACGTCTGCCCCATCTTATGCAAACAATTGTACTGTTGTATGGAATATATAAATATTTGCCTAGGCATAAAGTCTACCATTTTTCTATGTTAGACGTACTGATGATATTCTCTTCGTTTGAACTCATTCAAAGAACAACTAAAGGAGTTGCCTAACTGGATGTGATGAATAACCATCACTTATCGACTAAAATTAAAACAAAAATTAGTGAGGAAAGTGTAGATTTCTTAGATGTAAAAATCTACAAGAGAAATAACTTTGATAGGAAAATAGTCTGGTTACTAGAGTATATTTCAAGCAAACTGACACTCATCAATTAGTGCATAAGAATAGTATTCATGCATAAGTTCATTCAGGGGCATTCTTAAATTTCAAATACTGTGATCCCATTAAAGTTGCAACAATGAACAATACTTTCGCAACGCTTGTTTATTGCCTTTTTGCAAGACTACAACAAATTTTTTATAAAATCAGAAAACATAGGAATATGAAATCTGAGATATTAAAAAATATAAATATTCACAGCAAAAACAAGAAATAATTATGTCAATTGTCCATTTTGAAATATCCACTTTGGTTAACTCTTATAAAGGCAGTAAAAACATGAGAGACATTTTAGAGATCTCCATACTACCATGTATCGACAAACCGGGTAGTTTTAAGTGGGGACCTGACGGTTGTAAGCTGCGTAATTATTTAATTCATTCAGACATAGAACAAGTCTAAAAAACAGGTAGATATACTTGAATTTAGCAACATCCTCCATGTGCTACAAACTATTTAATCTATGTAGTGTATTGTTTGAAATGCAAAAAGCAGAATGTGGGTGAAACTGAAAGAAGTTGACTCTTTAAAATGCAGGGACATTTTTTGGGAATACAACTACAGAGACAATAAAATATCTACCTGCAAAGGTATGTAGTCACTTACACAACGTGGTGGGATTTTTTTCGGATTCTCTATTTTTCCTCCACCTCCAAGAGCACCTAATGTCAAAATTAAAGCTGTCAATAGACTATTGCATAACTAGTGAGAACTTGTTGTTCAATCAACTGAAAATAGATAATACAAAGATTATTAGGACTGGAACGCTACAGTTAAGTTCCCTCCCAAATAAACAGTGTTAAACTAATATTGCGCTCGAATATTTTGTAGCTCATGGCTACTATCTTACCATCAAAATCCACCCAGATCCTCCACTTCAGCTTGTGTAGTATTTTGGAAAATCCTCCCAGATTGCCCAGTTGAGCTTGTGTAATTTTTATGAAATCCTTGTGTTCAGGATAGTATTAACTGATTTCAATGACGTTAGTATTTTCAACACGAGACTCACATTCCCAGGCTGAAACATGCACTCGATTCAAAAGATTGTTTTGGTTTTCAGTTGTATCTAATCTGTTTTATTTGAAGGAAGAACAGATTTTAGGTCTGGAAAGAAATCTTCTGATAGTGACACTGTGACAGTTGATGCACACTCACTACACTTAGTTTTGCCAACCCTTCAACTGATTATGAATAAACTATGTGCAGTCACATAAAGCAACAATATCTCGTAGCACTTTTAAAATAATGTTTTTGTTCTGGTCCTAAATAGCTGCATTTAGTTTCTATCAATAAATAGGAATACGAAACTACTTATTGAGACAAATAGTTGAAATAATACTTTAAAGTTTTTAACAAGCATTCAAAATTGTAACTGTACAAAATACATTACACATTTGAAGTCTATCTCTCCCTCTCTCTCTCTCTCTCTCTCTCTCTCTCTCTCTCTCTCTCTCTCTCTCTCTCTCTCTCTCTCTCTCTCTCCATGCTATGAGTTAGTACGCAGCATTTTGACCATCATTTTGACCATCAAAAACTCATATTTAGTAGGTATGTTGAATGCCCACCATTAAAAAGCCGGACGTAGATGATGTGCTTCATCTTCACCATTGACACCCGTGAGTAGTAAGTATGTTGCATTTTTATCATCAAACACGCGGGGGTAATAGGTATGTTGAATCCTCATCATCATTCATCCTGCAGTAGAAGATATATTGTATCTTCGCAATCCAATATACCCGGGAGTAGTAGGTATGTTGTATCTTCACCATCAAATACCCGTGAGTAGTAAGTATGCTGCATCTTAATCATCAAACACCCTGGAGTAGTAGGTATGTTCAATCTTTATCATCAAACACCCTTAAGTAGAAGATATGTTGTATCTTCATAATTCATTACCGGGAGTAGTAGGTATCTTGTATCTTCATCATTAACACCCTGGAGTAATACTGTATTTCGTATATTCATCATCAAACACTATGGAGAAGTAGATATGCTGTATCTTTGAAATCCAATAACCGGGAGTGGTATGTATTTTGTACCATTCAAATCGCGATAGCAGTGGGTATGTTGTATCTTCGCAATCAAAGCAATGATTTTCAGACACCAACATAAATTTACGTAACTTCAAAGCGATTTTACCCCACCCCATAAACTCATTAGCGATATATATTGTATGATGTTTTCTAAAAGTTAAAAAAGCATAAAATTAATCATTATTTTATATATCACTCATTTTATAAAGTTTTATCATACAAACCACAAAATAAATACTTATGTTCTCGGTCACAACAGTCGCATTTTCAAACATCAAAATTAAGTCGTGAAAATATCACGTAAACACACGCATATAAAACACTGATAAAACACAATAAAAATTAGATAACATATTTTCTGACCACCTTTATTCAATAGACCTGATATGAGATTAGAAACGTTATTACTATATTTAGTTGAAAAGAAATAAATGTAAACATTTCTGACAATTAAATAACGGATTCGAGATTTTTTAAAAATAAAATCAAGTACAGCACCTTATGCCTGAACTGCAACTTCGTTTAAAGCTCCATTTAATAAAGGCATTGCACAAATATCCACAGACACTAGAGTTGGTATACTGAAAAGGATTTATTCACATACAAGCCATTAAACATTTTTAATAACTACATTTCCAGAATGACAATAATAAATCTGTAGACATACAAAAACCATAGTGAGATAACATTTTGCCAGAGTTAAATTAACTGGCAGTATGGACGGCAACAACAAGATGTGGAATCTATTAATGGCATTTAAAAGCTCAAAGTGTACATAGTAAGTAAAATAGGTTTATAGGCTTCACGTGAACTTTCAAATACGAAAACTGCTGTCGAAATGTAAAATAATTTTACATTATGACAAAGCAGTTAATTCAAATAACAACATGAACTTTTTAAACAATTGCACCTAATCTGTACCAAGTTTATCTCTGAAAAAAATTTGGTTGGAGATAAAAAGATAGGAAAAATCAAATAGCTATTAATAATAATTATAATTATCATTGAGAAAAATCAATCGGTGTAATTAAGATAAGAATAATGTTACTAAAAGGACATATTTATGATGTGGATTTTATTATGCAATTGAAGCCAATTACAATATTTACAAAAGTAATGTTGATTCAAAAAATATATTGGCTTGACTTATTTTGTTTTCTACAAGATAGCAATGGATTGACAATGAACGGTTTGCAAGGTTAATGTTGATTCAGATGAATCTATTGGCTTGACTTATTTTATTTTCTGTCTAGAACATAATAATGTCTTGACAAAGAACGATTTTGCAAGGTTAATGTTGATTCCACTGAATCTATTGGCTTGTCCTATTTTGTTTTCTAGAAGATAGCAATAGTTTGACAAAGAACTGCATTGCAAGGTTAAACCAAGAAATCAGATTGTGCGTTATTTGTATATTAGGTGGTTAATTTCAAAACAGACCATATAGTAAACAGACAATTTCGACAGTATCAGTCACTGTTGAAATATTAATTACCCTATTAATTTTATTAGTGTAAGGTTACTCATATGAAAACATTATTGGAGAATGTCAACACTACATAACAAACTCAAAAGTGGAATTAGACGCTGTTTTTGGTTGTGACAGTGTGTTGTTGTTATCGAGTGATATAGTTATGAAAATGGTAGTGTTTTTGATTACAACAAGAAACAGTTTTAAAAAAATAGCCTCACATTCCCTGAGATAGAAGAATTCAAACAAGAATTTAAAAGTAGAATTCCAAATAGAACATTCAAAGAGATAACTTGTAGAACTTTAACTGACAAGGAGTTGGAAAAAGTGGATAAAAAGCAAAACAAGGAATTGTGTGAATTCTTTGACAATACAAGATCACCACAAATATTAAAGCCATTGACAGATTGTGTTATTCCAGCAACACAATCTTTCAATAGTAAATTTCTACCAAATGAATCAATTGCAAACAGAGTTAATGAAGATTACATGACATTAAATTGTATTAGATACTTACTGGATTTGTGTCACTCAAGTTATCAGCACAAAGTGCTAGTTTGATAACATTCGAACATAGTAATTTTAATAAACGAGGCGAGATAAAAGAAACAATAATCAATGTTAATTAAGTAGGCTGCGACCGAACTCAGTGATCTGTACCCAATGTTTTGTAATCGAAGCATTTTTATCCACAATTGAAACAACTGTTATTTTAACTGAAGTTACAGTCTGCTAGGCAATACATTGGTTTAGAAAGACAAAAGAAGGTAGAAAACGGACTAACAAATGGTATCTAAAATCTCCTCAATAATAAAGTTGGCAGTTATAACGGCTTAACTTTTATGTTTTACTTTCTATTATTTTTTGTTCCATTTTTTTAATAAATTCTGGACTAAATTTTTTGGCATGCACTTTTCAATAATCAAAGGGAAATATCCAATTCACCATGTCTCCGTGTGGTTGCGGACATAATTATGCCAAATCGATGTGTATCATTATTTCGACTTACGAAATATAAGACTCTCTCACTCTCCGTCCATACACATAAATAAGTTATGCATGCTAGATCCAACTTTACTCATATACATACATGCACCCATAAATATATCCATCCATTTATCCTTCGATCCATGCATGCATACATACATACATACATACATACATACATACATACATACATACATAGATACCTAGATACATGGATACATGCATACATACATACATACATACATACATACATACATACATACATACATACATACATACATACATCCATCTATCCATACATCCATCCATCCATCCATCCATCCATCCATCCATCCATCCATCCATCCATACATACATCCATCCATCCATCCATCCATCCATCCATCCATCCATCCATCCATCCATCCATCCATGCATGCATGCATGCATGCATGCATGCATGCATGCATGCATACATACATACATACATACATACATACATACATACATACATACATACATACATACATACATACATACATACATACATACATACATACATACATACATACATGCATGCATACATACATACATACATGCATACATACATACATATATACATACATATATGCATCCATAATTACTTGCATAAATAGCACAACTGTAGGGATATGTGTATGGTGGGGATTTTCAAGGTGCTACATTACGCTTATATTAATATTATATATGGTAAAATGCAATAAATTGTAGACAAATTACTGACAAAAAATCGCAAACATTTGACGAAACTGCTAATAAAAGAGATTCACCAGTAAATATATCGACAAATAGTTTGTTTCTTTTACAATCAAGATCCAAACATCTGTGGCAATTTATACTTACTTGCAAAGGCTAATCGCTAATACATCCACACGTATTTTAATGTAACACTTTTCATAATTTTTTATTTGTAGATTCAAATACTTGAAAACGTTCGTAGAGAAACGGGTGTTTTCTCCAAAAAAAGGTTAGCAATTGGGGAAGAAAGGTAAAAATATAATGTTTATTTCAGACAGTATGAAATAAACGACAAATTATCTCATGGTAATCTAAAGTGAGAACGTTAAGGCTCAAAAACCATTGGGTAGTACGTAAAAGAGATGTATGAAAGCTGGAGTAAAATTATATACAGAAGTAGAAGGGAAAATGACAACTGAATTCCAAGATTTGATCTGAAAATATTGTGCTAGTGCTTTTTAAATGAATGCTTTTTCTACTACAGTGACTTCTTTTCTCTATCTCACCCTCACACATACACTACAGAGATCGTAATACAGAGGTGCCCTACACTTACACAAACCAATATCCAAACAATCAACCACATACGTACACCCACACACACACACCTGAAGTGGGATAATAGGAACTTAAATATATTTCACATCAATTAAGTTTATTTTATGCATTAGACAATATATAACGATACAATTTGTACTAAAGACATACATTGTGCTGTAATAATGTTGGAAGATTTCGAGAAGGTGGGATTATGGAACATAACTGTGATCAAAACTGAAGTAGGAAATGGGGACCCAGGAGGGACCTGACACACCGGATATTGTTAGCTCAGCTTAGTACCTATAAACAGATCCCTTTTTACTGCCACAGTATCAGTGACCGCTCATGTCAAAAGTTGTAACAGTAAGAAATTACTTTCAAAAAGCAACGCGTTAACAATTGTCCCTTTTATATAAACTCTATATAAAAGTAAGGAGTTACTTTAACAAAAATAACAAGAGTGTTGGCTGATATGGGGTCAAACAGGAATTAACATTACATCAGGTTGGTCGCTTTGAAATCTAACGGGAATATGACATTACGCCTTTACAATGAAAGTGTAATGCTAGATTTCCATTAAACCCTATAAAACTATGTCAAAATGGGTCACTATGGGGTCTAACGGAATTTAACACTGGTTCATACGTTAAACAAGATGAGTCTGCATAGGGTCAAGGGGAAATGTAATGTTAAAATACACGTGCTAACGAATACGCTGCTTGAAGTGACCAACACTCAGTCATCTACCATCCAACGCCCCTAGATTTACTTTCCAACACCCCAAACTGACTAACCAACACCCCAGACTTACTATCCATTACGCCATTGGAGTGACCAACACCGAGTCATCTTCTAACCAAAGAGTAGGAGTGCTCACATATATACAAACATACTACCGCACACAAGGGTAGGAGTGCTCAAACATACTTATATACTATCACACATAAGATTAGGAGTGTTCACACGTACACAAACAAACACACTATCACACTGTGCTATGGATTACAGTTTTAGCTGTGAATAGACAAAACATAGACAAAGACATACAGACATGAAATCCGCAATATGTTGGCAATTATTGAATATTATCTCTTTACCTCAAAGATCTGCGTTTCCCTGAAAAGAGCCTTTGGGTGTTGTTAATCAAAGACGGTTAACACATATCTCACCTCCCGGACCAAGCTCTGCATTCTGCACATTTCCTGCCGCATCTCAAGTGGCTCCAGAGATTTATGGCTTATTTGGGCTTTTTCATCTTCTCTTGCATGTAACCTCTCCTGAACTGTTTTCCATCTGACGTTGAGGAGTTCTTGCACTCTCTCCGTTTTCTCTCGCTCTCGCTTCTTCGCCTCCTCGCCCAAGGTCTCTTTATTTTTGCCGTTTCCTCCTCCATTACTTCGCGTTCTTTCACCGTTCGCAAAGAAACCATTTCTTCCTCGAGATGTTGGCTAGGGTAATATTCGCTCATCTGGTCCAAGAGACGCTCTGTTCTTTCGAACAAGGCTATGGCTTCGCACAGTTTGACAATTTGACAGTGCTGGCTACTCATTCTTCTTAGTAGTTGACGAAAAATGGCACGACTGGCAAACGAACCACCTTGTATACTAGAGACGCAGATATGAAGGATAACATCCCTAGGTACAGTACGCAGTGAGGATAGAATACATATCAGGAAGAATCAAGCGAACTAAAAGAAAATATACTCCTTAGAAAAATTCAAACACATACATACATACACACATACACAATGGGAGGAGTGCTCACACAAACATACATGAGATGTTTAAGTTTTAATTGTAAAAGACATACAATACTAGCACAACATAAAATACACAATATGTTGGCAATTATTGAGAATTATCTCTTTTCTAAGCTATCTGTATGGCCCTGTAAAGAGCCGCTTGTTTTGTCCTGGATCAAAGATCTGACTGATATCCAGGACGACTGGACCTTGCTAGCCTGACTACACAGCACAGGAGAGAAGAAACTCTTCTTATAAGAGACAGAGAGCCTAAAAGAAGGCTCACATGCCTCTTTCTTATATTTTTTCTGTTTTAGGGACTTGAAATTCTTCGCTTTTAATAATTTTCCGCTCCCTCTTTTCCTTTGTCCACTTTATCTTCTCCATTTCCTTGTCCATCAGTTCCCTTATCAAATTCTTTGCTGTTCGAAATGCTACCATTTCCTTGTTGAAATGACTCTTGTAAGGGTAAACTTCAATTTCTTCTACTCCGTCCATTTCAGTAAGTACTTGGCTTCACTTAATTTGCTTACTGATTCACTCATTCCTTTTCTTCATGGACGAGTCGACGATGATTGAAAAGAGAGGCACGAACGTAAAAAATAGGATCCCTCAGAAGTGGAGACGGACGTGATAGAACGAATTCCTCTTAGACAAATTTTAATATCGAAAGAGAGATTCTGAAACAACACGTCTCAAACAATGTTTTGCAACGACAAACAAGCCAACACCATTTTGTTTCTTCAAAATCGATATTTTAAAAAGCCCACTAACTCAAACATCAACAAGAAATGAAGAGGGAAGATTACAGCTAGTTCCTTACTCTTCATGTACAAAACCAAACAAATAGCAATCAAATGGAACACGGTACTACTTCCATTAAGTCTCAGACGTATATCCACACCATGCAGTAAATACTTGTCTTGCAACTACGTGTCCATTCGTAAAGGAACCATCATTTCTAAACTACGTCCTCATTTGATTTTCCTTTGGCGCGCGTTAAGTCAAACATTGTGAACATCTTCAGCTTCTGTCCACTTTGTCCAGCTGAAGGCATTGAAGGTGGCAGGTTTCCACACAACTGAGGCATCCAGATGTCAAGATATGTTTCAGGTAAGCTCGTTAAGGGTAAGTGTCCATGCTGCTGTCAACCAGTTTGATATTCAAGTACAAATCCACTTCGCTGAACAAAAAAGGCATGACATTGTTGACTGGAGCCACTCTGACATCTGCATCTGGATTTTTGTTGTGCATTTTGAGAACTTTGACTTTCAGGTACAAGTAACTGGTATTCAGATCGATGTAATCTTCAGTTTGTCCTTTGATTTCAAACTCGATATGAGCTGAAGTGGTTAAAGACGATACTGAATGACAATCTATCCAATGGGATTCGTGCATTGTCATCGTCTTTGGTTCCATGGCAAACACATTTAGTTCTGTCTTGAAACATTCGCAAGAATCTCGGTGCATCAGTTTTCTTTGGTAATCAGAAACGTCTAAATCTCTGATGGTTCTTCTTTTCTTATTATTTTCGTCGTCTTGCCTATGGTGTCTGAAGGGTTTTCGATGCCTCTTGTCCGTGCTGTGGCGTGGAGGAGAAATTAATGCATTCATTGGGAGTGAAAAAGTGAATTTATAAGAGTGTCTCGGCGACCATGGAGTTCTGTCCCAATCTAAGTCAAGACATGCTTTCTTCCTTTGATTAACGCTTGTTTGGGATTTTGTTGGTCGACAAGTATGTTTTGGAGAAATCTTTTCTTTGCGTCAAAGCCGCATCTTTTAACGCATACAATCCTCGAGTCACCATAGACTTCAAGATGGGTGCTACGGAACGAAAAGCCGATTTTAGCATATCTCCCAATCCATTTCGTCGTTGTCGAGCTACATTTCGGTACACAGGATGCATCAGTTACAATTCAGTCGAGAATCATTTTCGAAACTGTAGTTTCATGGTGACTTTTCCTTGAGAGAATATAATATTTTCTCCAAGATCTTCTTTTCTATACTAATATTCACACTGTCAAAATACGATTAACTGACGAGAAGATAACGTGGATGTACAAAGTCCTGATGAACGTGATACCTGTTTCGGCCTTCATCGTAAGCAACTGTGGCAGAATCCATGTTTAAAGGAATGACTCTCAGCAACGGAGCAGCTGTGTTTCCCACTACGTTGTACTCGTCGACATCAAAGTACACAAACATCAAATTCCTTCCTTCGTTCAATTCGATAAGCTTGCGAACATACTTGAAGAATTGGATACTATTGTTCATGTCGATGGTGGAAGTGAGAGCTGTGTTTCCACCCAGAATATCAAACAAACTGGGAGAAAGGGTGATGGACAATGTTTCTAATTAGAGACGATGAGAAGGTGAGCTTTGTCCAGTGCTTTGTCAAAGTGATCGTTGAAAAGGGTTGACATTGTTTCGACGAGATGTCGAGCATTAAAATAATATTCTACAGGGAATCTCATGTCATATATATTCAATTGGGGATTCGCAGGTGTTGATGTTTGTTTGTTTTTACCTTTTCATAAAAGCCAGGATCATTTTTGTCGAAGTGTTCTTGAACTTGTTTGTTACGTATATCTACTACGAAAGTGGTTTGATTTGCGGCAATATTCAAGACTTGCGTGGCATGAATGGTTTCTACTAAAACTAATTTAATTGTATGGCTTGGGTTATTTGGCCGTGAAACAACATAATTTGTTGTTGAGAAACACATTCATAGAACTGTCACTTGGCAATGTTTAATAAAATTGGTTATTTATAGTTCAATGGTTCTGGTCTACAATAAGTCACTCGTTGTCAAAGGAGAATGATGTTCCAATGGTTCTAGAGGATTGCTGCTGTGATTGGAAGACTTGTGAATAGCGTTGACAAGGCTACTGTCAGTATATTTTCACAAAGGATTGGGAAGACAATAGCCAATACAACGTCTGAGTTGTTTATCTCCTCGTTGCAAACTCAACTGTCCAATCGCTGCTACAAGGACACAATACACTACAAAGATCTGGCAGAAAAGAACGATTTGATTTTTAGGGCACGTTCTCCACACCACACCCACAGTGTTTTTTTCTTCAGGTCTTTGGCGCTCCAAATAATCGATGAAAAACAGTCACTTCTTTTTGACGTGTCACTTCTTTTGGAGCACATCCAATACTACGATGATACGTTTGATTGTAAGCTTTGATCAGACGATATAAGATGTATTTGAAAGTTTGTTTATGTGTATAATATTTTCAGATACGTCTATTGAAGGCTCTTTGGAAACGTTCCACGACACTGTCTTTAGTTTAAGGTTTTTCAGTGGTGAAAAATGAATGTGTCTTTTCAATTCTTTTTGAAAAGCTTTGTTAAGAAATTCGATGCCTTTTTTTATGTTTGCCTTCGCAGAGGGTGTCGAGCACTTTGTTTTCAGAAAACTTTTAAAGTAGCACTAACTTGTATCTTATCTGAGAATTCAAAGGAACTACCAAAGCCGATTTTGAAAATACATCCATGACATAAATCAAATATTTGTAGCCTCCGTTCTACCAAGCCAAAGGGAAGACATAGGCTGAATCTTCTTCCCATTGATGATTGATTCCTGCAACTTTAGTTTGATTTCTTGAACATATTCGTCGAATACGTTTGTGTATCGTGTACATCAATTGTTCTTGTAAACACTGTTGACGTAATTGTTTTTAGTTTGGCTTGGCTCACTATACAGTTTTTGAATTCCTCTGTAGCCAGTGGCATGAGTTGGATTGTAGTAAATACTGGCTAAAAGTGTATCCATATTGTTGCCTCTGCTCAATAAGTTAACCAACCACATTGTCTTTGTGTGGTATTTTGTTTATTTTTTTTTCTTGAGGGGGGGGAGCAATTCTTTACGTGCTGACGAGCAATTTGAGTAATCAGTTCTTGTGTTACTTATTCTTTCACTTCTTTCTTTTCCTCTTCCTCCATTCACGTGGCTATGTCTGTTATCGTCTTTGCTACTTTTTTATTTTTCTTCGCTTTTCATGACATTCTTGAAGTCTCTCAGAGTAGGTTTAGCCGACTGGTCTAAAGCTTTTTGGCGAAACAGTTCAAGATGTTGCAATAATCGTCCATACCGTTGCGATTTTTCCGTTTTTAATAAATCTATTAAATTCAATAAGGATTGTAACAACTCTTGTTGTAAATGTGACACCAATGATGGAATTCTATCCATCGTTTGGTAGGAACTAAAGTTAATTTTCCAAATTCCATAAGATCCAGGTGTACAATTGCGATGCCCTTTATGCAAGGTATGCCCTTTTAATCTTCGCCTTAACACATCTCCTACAAAGGTCCAGCAATCGATCCTAACAAAGGAGCAGCAACTTTTGCAAACATCCTATCAGCATGGGAAGAAAACCATGTTGAATGAGCACTTTCTCTGGTTCCTTTCAAAACATTCGAACAACATTCGCAGACCTTATTGATAATTTCTTTAACATCTTTTTGAATGATTTGTTTTTGCATCGGATCAGTGAATTTGATTAACACTGACAAGATATCCCAATGTTTAGTTGAACAAGAAGAGATAGCCTTCTTTTTCCTTTTTCGGAAGACATCGTCTTTGGACGTCGATGAGTGTGTGTACTTTGAAAGGAAGACATCTTTCTTCAGAGGAAAACTGAAGTGATTCTCACATCTTCTTGTATACTGGAATTCGTGACGGCTGATTGTCGGGACGTTGTATCAACCTGATTTGAGGCACGACTCGTGTTCTCAACGGACTAAATCGAGCAAAGTTCTTGTTTTGGCAAATCCAGTAAACTCTGTAACATGCCTCTTCTGTCTTCTATTTTTTTCTTAGGAGATGCCACCTATTTGGTTGCAGCAGCAGCTAGAGCAGTGGAAGAAGACTCCGACAGAGAAGAAATAGAAGTTCCTTTAGAGATTGATTTTATTTATCCATCAAATGAGGAAGCACTTGCCATAAATCAGGTTTGGCTGGTATCATCAATAAGGGAGGAGAAGAAGAAGAGGAAGGGGAGACGGTTACAGATTGAGGTTTTCTTAAGTAAATGCAAGTTCTAACGCCAGTACTTCTCTTTACTGAATCGATTGTTTTCTTTTGGGTTTTCTTCTTCTGCTTGGGAGATGTAGATTGTAAACTCTGTCTTTAGGATTTAGATTTTGCTTTTATAGCTTCGGTACTAGGATCCCATCGCAAAAGCGAACGAATAATAACACCACCCAGAGATTCACTTCCACCTGGTTTCAAAACGATATTTTTGTTTGCTTTTTTTGTTTATGTTTTTTCTTGCTTTATTTATATTTATTTTTTTATTTTTTTTTAATTTTGTTTGTTTGTTTTTTAGTTGTATCAAAGCTATTTATATATTTAAAAAAAACAATAAAAAACCTTTTATTTGTTTAGGAATGCGAATGATTCCTTGTAGTAATTGACGTGATGTCAAAGTAGACAAGTGACACTGGGTTCTAACAAATGTAAACGTGCTTGTGCATTTTTTGGCGACTGATGGCACGAGTCAATTTGGCAGGAGAAAGTGATTGAAAAGAAGCAATGGTTAATACGGTCAGAAAGGAAAGATGTAATGTTGTTTTCATAGTTTTTATAGACAGACGAAGACGAGGAAGGCGGTGTGTAAATGACTGGACCTCCTACTTGACACCAACCACGAAACAAATCCGAACTAATCTCAAACAATCGTTAGTAGTAGGTTTTACGTCGATGAGTAAATCGCATGTCGCAATTTAGTGAAATCGTCTTAAGCATAATTTAGCAAAAGTGTTACTAACTGTTTGGCAAAAACTTGAACTCGAGACTTATCTCTTTGATTTTTATACAACACCACATAATGAGCATTGAGACTGTTGGTGCGATGCGCTTCACTTTGTTAAAATATTTAGCAGTGTAAATAATACTGGCATTACGATGATGTCCTTTTCTTGTAAACCAAAGTTTAACTTCTTTTTCGTCTTTTTCTAACTTGCCATCGAAGATGACGAGATGTGTTTGATTAGATTCGGACATGATCTCATCGTCTTCGCGAGCAATTCGTTTTACAAACGAAATGGATTCTCCTTGACTTTATTCCAGTAACGTGTAAGTCTATTGCCACTCTTTGTAACACCACACGATACATTGTGTAACACCAAACGATAAGTTGTGTAACACCACACGATACGTTGTGGAGAACGATTGAACAGAAGTTATTTTTAATCGATCAAACATTTGACAAATTTGGTTTTGCCTGAACCACTGGCTCCAACAATCAGCATGTTAAAGGGATGGCGAAGACACAGTGCTTCCCAACCTTGATGATCTGACTTTTCGTCAATCACTTTAAGAACGGAGGATGCAGCCATAACTCTCGAGTAGTTTGTAGATTTCTAAAACAATTGGCAAAAACGTAAGACATTTTATACACATTTAATTTGTTCATGGTAGTACAGCAAACATATTCGCTTTTCTTTCAGTCATCAGTCACACAAGATTTCTTTGGCATAGTCAACCTATTCTTCTTTCCGAGTATCGAATACAAGACTGTTCCCTTCACCTACATCCTTCCAGTAGTAAACATCTGTAAATGTGTTCTCGCAGCTCAGGATGTAAACTACGAATCCTCTGTTCTAAAGTATCCATGGGAATCATATTCTGGACGCACCAAGGGAAGGTAGTGGCAGCACTGACCCCATCTGTAGTGCTCAAGGCAAGCTGTATCTTATACCCCCATTTGTGACGTTTCACACCACAACCACAACACTGTACTTTGTCTCCTTGTCACAAGTAGACAAATCCTGCTCTGGCTACAAATTGGGACTGGGTCCTTTCATATATTTAAGTCATTTCCCTTTTTAACGTCTAGAATCGACTGGCAAAGTCACAATAGGAAGACAAAGCCACATTTGATTCGTGATTCTCGATGAGCGTGTGGTATCCTGAGTGGCTTGGGCATGCATAGATGATATCCATGGATGGAAACACGAATGGCATCCCTTATGATAGTAGAGCGGCAAGGTAATGCTACATCGCCAATGTCGCAGTGTACAGCATCACTCTGGTCGCAAGGCACGGCATTGCACTCAACTTGATTGAACCTCGAGTCATTGGGTGGAATACATCATCCTCGGGGTAGGGGTGGAACCTTTTTCCACTGGGGAACGGTACCATTACGGTAACGTGTTGTGATCGGGTCTCCTAGACGATCTGATACACTATTTCCAAGGGTGAACTGACCATTTGATGATTTGGCAAACGTACAATTTTGTGAGGATCCCCAGTTTTGGCACGAAAGTTTTGATGTTGATCGACTTTTAGGCTTCTTTTAACGGGTCAAAGTTTACCACTTGACTCGAGAATTTATATTTAATCCAACCTTCGTACTAGCGAATGTCTTCCACGTCGATGTGTTCTGTCAAAACATCAGGGTGACCGGTTGGAAAGCAAGCATATTTACAAGGATATAACAAACATGTATCAATGTATTTGATTCCTACAGCAGCGTGTAGTATTGGTTCGTCCTCCAAACAAACTGTCGCTTGGATTCAGAGATGCGATGTCCGCCACATTGTACATTCCGTATCTTTGTTCAAACGTTGATCATAGTCGTCTTCCCACATTTATATTACTTCGTATCCTTGACTTTCTAAGCTCTGGTATCATTGGTATCTTTTATCGCGCAATTCTTCCATGATCGACTCTGAGAAAGGATATTGCAGGTCTCCTTGAGTAAAACAGGTGGCACATCTATGAAATAAACACCGCTGAATTTGGTTCACGATCTCAGGATTTTCTAAATCCCTACCATCCACAGAATAAGATCCAATCTTCTTTTCTCTGTCTTTTCTAGCATGTTGTATCTACTAGTCTTGAGTCTCACACAAGTAATCTAACCAAAACAAGGCTTTGGCTGAATATCGACGGTTGACAAATTGATAGGATTGAGATGGTATGATGACTAGTTTGTTCTCAGGCATCAACGTCTTTTTGTTCACTAATCCACATGCTTTGGCAATGGCAGGGAATGGAACGATACTTCTGTGATCCATAAATAACAGTCGAAATTTTACACAACAACGTCGTAAAATGTCCGCATCAGATCGACAATGTTTCGACATTTCTTCTTGAAAATCAAAAGGTATTGAAGAGTGAACTTGGCACCAGGCGTAGAAAGATTCTCGGTGTTCTGCTCGCATACCGTCGGAGTCGTAGTCATGGACCTCAGTCAAATGCGGAAGCTGGACGTATTGATTGGCTTCTGTACTGAAAAAGTGTGCAAAATAACCTTTGGCCATTTCTGTCATTCCAAACGTTTCAAGCATTCTACTCAAAGGCATAGCCATACATCTCATGGAATCGTTAAATTGTCCTTTTCCCACTTGCATGTAAATGATTTTGGTTCCATCCATGATGACTTGAAAAGGTGGTTCCTTGTTTTGAATAATATTTCAAAAATAAAATTGTCCGTCTTATCCCGAGAAATTGTGAGCCATGACTGTAGGGTATCCATAACAGTTTCCATAACGATGCACCTCCTCTTCGCTCCAAGTCTTGTCGGTGGGGTCTAAAATCAACTAATGCAAAATCACAAAGAATATAAGAACAACGAAATATATTTTCACGTCCCCCTAAAATCATGCAACAATACCGACAGTGATGAAATAAAGAGTCCTGAATACAGCCGTTGCAAGTACGATGAACCACACAAAAAGTTAGTAATGCAAATTCTAGTCTCTTGAGAATAGTCGAAGTCAGAAAAGGTGAAATCCACACGACGGTCCTGTTTCTTTTTCTTGTTCTGGTCGTCATTCAATATGTCCTCTGGTTCGTTATCATATATTTGAATATAGCATTGATGATCCAACTCGACGACTTGGCCACAAAAACGACATCGTTTCTTTCCTGCAGAAAGGTGTGACTCTTTTCTCCTTGCATGAACATGATGTCTACAAGTGGGGCAAGCTGTTAATAATTCGCAAGCACTTTTCTGTTGTTGGAATTGTTTGATGCCATCTTGCTCGTAACACGCTGGACTGACGAATGTGTTTGCAAGTACAGCATTGAATTCTTACTTGTCCTTCAGGAATGCAACGTCTGGACGCTAAACAGCCACGACATCTTTCTCCACAATGAATATGGTGTTCCCGACTGTTAAATTCTTGGTCAAATTTCTCACAATACTATCTGAGTAATCCTGTGAAATTAATTCATTGTAATATCATTGAAATGATCTTGGTGATGATAAATATGAATGTATTTTTCCTCTGGAAAATTCGATCCTCGAAACACGAGATCTCCACGAACGACTTGAGTTTACACTTTCAATGTATGGGCTAGAATATCTTGAAGTTTTTACATTTCAGGAACTCCACATGCAGACTCTTTTTACATTCTTGCTTGTTTCAAAAATGATTTTGGCTTTTCTTGTTTGTTTGGCTCTGTCCGATTGTCTAATGCTCTCTCCGAATCGTTTCTATTCTTCTTCTGTATCGTGTTTCTCTGCATGATGTCGAGCCATCACCATGGCCCGGCTAAACACATCTGACCTTGGTGATTGTTAGTCTGGACGATACTTCGTTTGGTACTGGGAAATTGATCCACCGATAAAACATTGCGTCGTCAGCCGCTGCCTCTTGAAGGTAAAACGTGTGTCATATGAAGAGTGACGTTTCCTTCGGTCATGTCAAACGCATCATTCGATTGTTGGATGTGTTGAATTTTGTCCAGGGTTTTGAAAGAAGTTAAATCTGCATGGGTACTAAACTCGATCCAAACAGGAGATTTCAAACTGTCGTGTGTTATGGATAGTTGGATGTTAATTTTTCTAACACTGACTGCAATACGTCTAAGTGAGGAAAGCTGCTTTTTTCTGCTGGGACTTGAGACTTTAACTCTTTAAATCTGACCGTGTAAGTGTAAGCACTCGTTCAAAATTTTCTGGAAGTCACTTTTTCGGTAGCTGGAATGCGAAAATAATCTTGAGGGGTTACCAAACGACTTTCTTTCTTAGCTGATCTTGACTCTCCCGGTCTTGAGAAAGAGGTGGATGGTGTTGAATAAGGATCGATCATGTCCACTTGAAAATCTCTAGCGCAAACTTCTGGCAACGCTTCTTTCAGGGTATGAGGCTACACATAACGTTGTCGTCGTTTGGCTTCTGGTTTCTCCTTGGAAAGGTGTGTTCCTTTCATAAGGTGGATGATTCAAATTTGATTTGACTAGGTTACCACTCTCTCCCTATATAGAGAGCACCCCTCTACCCAAAAAAAAAAAAAAAAAAATACTGATTCAGTTTCCGTCTGTGAAGCTAGAAGAGGCACAAAAGATCACACGTCTCGTCAGAGATTTACAGACATTCATTCGAAAAAAACATATCTAACAAGACTTCTGACTATTCCTCTCGAGATAAAGTCAAGATACTTCTTATGTCTGTAAAGAAAACTTACATTGACCCCCAGAATGTCCACAACGCCGAAGAAAGAACCTCCAGGACAGGAGAAAAGAGAGACAAAAGTAAAGATAGCAGCTATAATGTCAATAAAAAGAGGTTGATATTCAGAGTGTCCCAAGAGAGAATAGAAAAAGTAGAAGCATTCAGAAGCAGAAGACACGAAAGAACCCGTTCCAGTAAAACAATTTAAAGCAAGACTAACATAAGAAACAGCAAAAGAACCCATTCCATTGATAATTTTTTTATAAAAAACACAGTAAAAGAACAAAAAAGAAAAAGGGACTTTTGTGATGTATATTGAAACTTCAGTGTGATCCTTATTCACAAGAATATACCGATGAACCTACTTACCCCTCCCTCCACACACGCATATTTTTGTGATGAGATTGCAATCATTTGAGTAGTATCTCTTTTCTGAGAGATCTGGTTGTCCCTAAAAAGGACCGTTTGGGTTTTAAATTAAAGACTTATGGATTGACAACATCAGCTGTAACTGTCTAAAACCTTTTCCATCTCCAAGTTCTTCTACTCCTCCTGTTGTAGAGGTAGTAATGACTGCTGCCGCTGCTGGCGTATCGGTGGTGACCGTCGGTGTAGTCCTAGATTGCCTCAAGGGTCCCATGATCCAATATGGTATGGTCACTGATGTAAATATTACCACAGCCTCAAAGAAAAGAGATCAACTTATAAAAAGTAATTTTTCATCCACATTACAAGACTTCAAACTTATCAAATCTAATAAGTCTCTATTTCAGAAACACAGTGTGTATAGTGAGGCTTCAATTTCACCCCTACTGATAGCTGAATAGATCATGTCGAGTGTGACATCCATCTTGTGAGACACACATTTTCTGATGTGACCTCATTTAGAAACATTATGATGCGCCACCAGAGATCATCTTGGACATTTCTGAGGAAATACTGTTTATACAAGAATTTTTGACACTATTTTTTGTCTTTTATAGGCGTTTCAATCAAAACCCAGTCATATTTCAATTTATTAGAAGAAAATTTAAATACATGTGTCTGTATCTTCAACATATGTAAAATATATTTTAATTCTAAATTAAGCTAATTACGAAAAAGAGAAAGAAGAAACTTTGTAATTTTCATGCATAATAATTAAAAATATTGATTCTTATGGCAAAATATCGCATTTACACAACAATAAAACTGGTGAATGCTTCAACCGAGAACGAAAATATTCCGCGATTTGTTTAGGGATTTCGTGGGGGGTCTAAAGTGTGCCCCCTGACCTAAGGAAGTATTTTTCTTCAAGCTATCATACAGAATTTTCAGTTCTAGCAATTTACTCTAGAAAACATAACAAGTTTTTACCCCATACTTTAAGGATTTGATATGTCTTACCTTTGTGTTTTCTGTTATATACCTTTTAAAGAATGTTGACATCTTTACTTTCCATCTTTTATCGTTTAGAACGACATGTTTACCCCCGTGCGGGCTCAGAGATGTAGAATAGGCACAATATATGTCGTAGGATGCAACTAATGGAAGCGGAAGTCGTAAGTTCATCTTGGTTAACGTGCCTGACGTCAAACCGAGTAGGTGTCTGTTCAAATTCTGCCATCCCATGTGCCCGGATTGGTTACCATGGTGAGTACTTTGACACGGCCACGGCACTTTACTCTTACTTCAAACCCATACTGTTTGTCTTAATATAAATAACAAATATATGAGACATTGAAATATTTACATGAGAAGCTATAAAAAAAGACTTAGATGACGTTTCCCAGTCTATGATGAACAGCTGAATTTGTTTAAATGCACTTTACGATAAACGCACTATACTATGGAAACATAGTCATTTCTTTAAATGGAACTCTTTTATCAAAACTAAATTGCCAATTATTTATTGGCAATTTAAATATTTAAGGCCAGATAAAAAATTTAAATATGTAAATTTATAGGATTGTCAGAATTATATATATATAAAATATAGGCATCCCTGATTTTATAGGCATTTATGGAAATGTATACGTACTCGATATACTGAAACGTTATACACTTGCCCCTTCTTTTGTTTTGGGCATTGCGGTTGGGGGTTTTTTTTGTACTTGCCCCTTCTTTTGTTTTGGGCTTTGCGGTTGGGTTTTTGTTTTTTTTTACGTGCATGGTAAATGCGTTACTGTGACATACTTGTTCATGGAGTGATTCAGAATTCTTCAGCTTTAAATTGATACCGTAAATTGTTAAACAGAAAGTGACCAGGGCTTGGAGCATAGTTCATTGCCATCAACTTGCCCCTCAAACGGTTCTGAGCAGAGCAAGAACGGGTTCAATTAAAATAGTATGTCTAGAGAAAGACAGACGCTTAACTGTTCTAAATTTACAGTCACACCTGTCGATAGCAGCCCCATATGGGAAAGGTCAAACTAACATTTGTACACAGATGACATCTGTATACCGATTCACCTTTCAAGCTTGGTTTATGAACAAATACCATGAACCGAATAACATTATCGCTATTATCGTTATTATAATCATTATTATTATTATTATTATTAGATTGTAATTAGTGTTATTTGATGTTGTTTTAAACAGATTTATTTTAGCTGAACTATTCAACAAAATCACAAAAGATATGTTTGCTGTTCTCTCCCAAAATTATGTTCCACACAGGTTTACTGTATTCTGAACACTTTAATTCATCCTATAAATTAAATCATCACTGACCTTTAAAATAGTCACAGATGTTTCTTTTGTCCTTCAGGACAAAACAAAAATTTTACTACTAATTGATAGCTTACATATGACAGTGAAGCAGAGGACTGACTCTTTGTTCGACCAAC
This sequence comes from Margaritifera margaritifera, assembly GCA_029931535.1. Lineage (NCBI taxonomy): Eukaryota > Metazoa > Mollusca > Bivalvia > Unionida > Margaritiferidae > Margaritifera > Margaritifera margaritifera. Next base: position 19,713 of record JAQPZY010000337.1, on the reverse strand, counting down.
TTGTGTCATTAGGCTTAGAAACAGCTGTTCACACTTCAAACAATATCTGGATTAGCCAGTTATGAACTCACCAAGAAGAGAATACAGTCGGCTTATGTGAGAGGCTTGTGATGAATAGAGAATGAAAGTAAGCTTAAGATGGCTATTGTTAGTAGCACTTGAACCGAACCTTCGCCTGCATTTACCCACAAGTTTTGTAAATGCTGAATGGCCCCTGACCCAAATGAAAGGTATGTAACTCGTATCTTTCCTCAAATATTAACAATAAACTTGCTTCGTCAGAGACAATTTTAAGTCACAAGCAAACAAAATAGGTGAAAATATTGAACTATAACTGCTACACTGCACAAAGGGCGACTCACATTTATGCTAAGACAACATGGCTACTTTCCACCATCCAGCAAATGAATTGCTTCGACACTTTCTTCTAATGATGAAAACCGCCTCGGTTTCAAATTTGACATATTGACATATTTCTGTTATTTTGATAGTGTGACGGGAGAATGGTGAGTAAAAGGAAGATAAGAAATTGTTACACAATAATTCACTTGATACGCCTTTTTCTCAACAATGCCTTCATCATGAAGCAAAAAATCAATTTGCATGCATAGAGCGCTAACTATCAATACACTCCGGTAACAGCTTAAAGGAGTAATTAAAACACCCTGCCGCTGACGGCGAAAAGAAGATGACCGTTATATACATGATGTTATATAGGAAATGTGCTGTGGAGGAGGGGCTAGAATGACTGGTGAGATCAGGTGACCGCTATATTAAGGTGACCGTTCAAACAAGTTTGACTGTACGAATACAAAATGGACAAAAATATTATGAATATAAACACATTTATTTTTGTAAATAGCAAATAATATAGAACTAAAAACATAAAGAGTGAAAGAAACAGCAACTCTATTGCTATGTCAACAACAAACTCTGCTAAGAAAAACTTACAATCTGCAACACTAGAACCATGAAAATGATATACATATAAGCAGCAGTTATTTTATTGTATATATCCATGAAATGCTATGGAGAAAACTGCGTGCGATTTAAATTTTTTTAAAAATAATTTGTTTAATGGGATATATTGCAAGTACTCAATAATATATGATCTATATGATTATGAAAAATGTGATTAAATTATATAGAGTATATCAAGCTATCAATACATCATAAAACAAACGAGAAAACAGTATGTTAGTGTTCAGATTAATTTTGAGTTATGGATATCAAAGAGACTGGAGTAGCTGACATACGTCAGCTTGTGAATGCAACTTAACATACGTATTGAAACTGTAAATTAAAAAGAAAAAATTGAAGCACACATATGCTACATTGTTTATTAATATAAATGTTTTTTATATTCTTTCCTAGACTATACACATAGGACCACCTTCTCGGCATAAAAAGGACAAGATATTTATGCAACCAGCATTGTGCACTGAATTTCTCTATCAGATCAACCTGGATTTTCAGTAATGTGCGTGGATCTCGCTCGTAATCGAGCTCTTGAAGAAAAGTTGTTCTGGATCAAATAAGTCAAAAATACAATGATCTATATCCGAACCATAATTACTAACACCTTCCGGTTTAGTAAAATTCAACCATCTACGATAACAATCAATAGATGATATATCTAACATTAGTAAAGTTTCATTTGATTTCACACTTTCTATCAAGGACTGTATAATTCTAGCTCTTCCTAAATTAGTTACCCTATGTTTTTTGCTTTTGCAGTATCTATGTCTAACATATGCATAATATTATTTTTAATACAGTGTAATTCGTAAATTAGTCCTTATTTCATCCGTCTACCTTTTGTTTGAGTCCTTATTTTCATCCCTCCACGTTTTGTGAGAGCAATTATTTTCATCCGCACATATTTGTTAGAGTCGTTATTTCCATCCCTCCACTTTTTATGAGAGTTATTTTTTTCATCCCTCCACCTTTTGTGAGAGTCCTTATTTTCATCTCTCCACGTTTTTGTGAGAGTTCTTATTTTCATCCGTCCACCTTTTGTTAGAATCCTTATTTTCATCCCTTCACCTTTTTTTAGAGCCCTTATTTTCATCCCTCAACCTTTTATGAGAGTCCTTATTTTCATCCTTCCACCTTTTGTGAGAGTCCTCGTCTTTATCTCTCCACGTTTTGTGAGAGTCCTTAGTTTCATCCCTCCACTTTTTATGAGAGTCCTTATGTTCATTCCTCCACGTTTTGTGCGAAGGAAACATCGTTCAAGTGGTGATGATATTTGTATTCGGAGTTGGTTTTGGATTTGGATTTTGTTAGGAGAGCAGAGATTCTTGGAAAAATGATTGCATTGGTGAGTGAAGCACTTCATGTTTATAAACTCTATGTAAAACAAGCATTTGTCCTAGCTGTTGTGTAGATTAAATGTTCACATTCATATTTAGCTGACGGATTCGGGTTCTGGTTCGATTCGATAATTCACAATTCATATTTTCGACTTTCGGGCAGAGTTTTTAGAAAGTTGATGAGTAGGCGGGAGTGACACATCAAGTATCGTTAATCGTAAGAGTTACGTTGTCATATATGGTGTGAGCTGGCGATCACGTCACATCACATTACATCGCACCATTATAAAGACTACTCAGCCCTTATATCAGCAGTTTTGTTCATTATGTGTCATGTATTATTTGTAGTGAGTAGAATGCATGCTCATGATCTGTGTAAATTTAATAAGTTGTCGTGTCACACCTGGTACCGTTACAGTGTGGAGATTCTGAGTTAGACCTGGCAACTAGTAAATGCAAACAAATATCGTTAATTCAGTGAGAATAAGAGAAGTCAAGTGATGTGTACTAACGTAACTAAACATATGAATTCTATATAGCCGTCTGCACTGGGGGTATGCACTGGTGTATTGGTGTATGACAGGGCTATCGTACTTGCATATTTTCATGCAAGAGGTGTATAACAGGCTTCTAAAAATTTATACGGGCATAGCTGTAAACTGCCAACATGGTCGTGGAACCAGGGACAGCTGAGAGGTACAGTGGTTGGGGAGAATCCGATTAGAAGATGAGGAATTGATAGTAACACAGACAGAGAGAAATATATACAATCAAATTCACTCGAAATTTGGAACCTTAGATAGAGTAGAATTGAAACAGAAATTGTGTATTGAACTGAATGTGCAGAACTTAAAAGACATTAGATTATCATTACATGACTTGGCTAGATTAGAAAAAAACAACTATCCTGTAACTAGTATAGTTGAGAGAACCATAAGATGTGACAGTGCTCCTCTAGAGGAAAGATTGGCTGAGGATATATTTGTTTTGTATCACTTCCTAGCAGGCGACAAGAACCTATCTGAGGTGAAGTCTCTTGCATCGAGACATAAGCCAAGCACAAGTATGGCTGATAGCAGTGTAGGTGCGAACATAGCGTCTAAAAGAAAAGGATCCAGAAAACAATCAGAACCAGAAACAGTAACAGTAACAAAGAATTAGGATCACAGTTCAATAGCGTCACTTGCAGGTGATACCATTGACACTTCTGTGAACACGGAGAATTTATACAAAGTAATGGACCTAAAGCATTTTGTGAAAGTTACTATTCAACAAATCAGGGAGGACATTATAAGAGAGCTGACAAACGATCTGGATAAAATCAGAAAAGAACTCCATGCTAGAGATGTTCATTCGGCTAGACTCCAATCATAGTTAGAAAGACACAAGGAAGAAGAAAACAAGTTATTAAAAGATAATTTGGCCTTAAGAGTATCAATCGGGGAAAAGAATAACCAGTTAGAAAAAATCAAGGCAACACAGTCGCATCTGCATCAAATGTAAGAGGATAGAACATGCAATAATAAAGATAAAAAGCAGATAAATACAAAACATGTGGCACAGACTCAAACAACATTTGCTGATATTATGAGCGCTGTCAATCCTATAACTGAAACATCAAAGGTCAAATCAGCGAAAGGGATAATAGATGCGGACCCAGATGGTAATAAACGGCGGAAGCATCTGTCAGACCCAACTGTATATTCGGACCGTTACAAAAGAGGTCCTAGGCATTCCAACGGCCGAAATCAAGGAGATGCGCTTAGTCTGTCCACTAGACACAGTTCTTTGAACGAAGAAGTTATCGTAATCAAAGATAACGGCGGACGAGGTTACAACAGTGATCATCATTACTCAGCACGAGAACACAGGAGAAGCAACGACAGGAGCGAAAGGCTTCCATCGACATCTAGATCAGCTACCACAACAAAGGCAGAGGTTAAAGATAAGAAAACAATCGAAGTTGTCACGACAAACAGAAACTATGGGGCTCAAAAACGTCTAAGAAACTCGTATGACTGTCGAATTCTCAAGTCAATAATACCAGTAGACAGATCAATAGAAGATATGAGAACGTGTATCAGAAAGCACGCTGGAATAAAGGGGGTAAAAGTGATAGACACTAAAATGTTAAAGCATTGGCGTGTCAAAGAAGGAAAAGGTACATACACTGTTTTAGTCACGGTAGATGAGTCAGATTCTGAAAAGGTTTTAGAGACAGGTTTCTGGCCAAATTTTGTATGGGCAAGGGAATGGTATGAGAGGTATGAGAAACATGAGACGTATGTCGATAATGAAAATAGGCGTTATTAGTGAATTTTGAGAAACGAGCAGTAAATCACATACATAGATTATGGTTCAACAGTTAATAATCTTCGCTATATTTTTGATTATAATCAATTCTTTACACCATATAATGTCAGACAATACATTTCGTTTGATGACATGGAACGTACAAGGAGTTATGTACGGTTCACCTTACCTGTATTCTCTATTAAATGAAGTAGACATTGCAGTACTCACCGAGCACTGGCTTATGCCTGAGCAGATCGATATTTTAGACACTATACATCCCGAGTTTAAATCTTTCTCACGTGCTGACAGTAAGATAACAGTCACATTTGAAGAAAGATTAAGACACACAGGGTTCGGGGGAATAGCAATCCTATACAGAAAGTCGGTCTGCGTTAATCCTATGTCGAGCGCTGGTAATGATAGAGTCTTAGGGGTGGAGGTAAAATGGAACGATAAATGTAAATATTTTGTTTTCGGAGCCCTTTTGCCATCAACTAATTTTTCAGTTGCAAGTTACTCCGAGACAATAGAAGAATTGAAAGATCAGTTTGATATGTTTTGCCAAGAGGGCATGACCATACTCGCGGGAGATTTCAACGGCCAGTTAAGTTCACTGTTCAGTTCCAAAACGAAGTGTTTAACTGCAAATGCTAGAGGTGCTGTTTTGGAAAAGTTTATGTGCGAATATCACTTAGTGTCTGTTAAGAGTCAATCCATATGTAATGGACCTGAGTTTACCTTTTTCTCAGCCGATGGTAAATCTAAATCTATGATAGACCATATACTTTTACAAAAGAATAAACATATTACATGACGCGGCCTCTAAGTTCCTGCCCATAAAGAGATTTTGCCCGTATGCTAACCCATATTGGAAACTACTAAACGTAAAAAGATTTCACACGGAAATGCGGCAGACACGTAGAGAATGGATCTCTAATGGTAGGCCGCGAGGCTGGGTATACCTGTCATACGCGAATTATAAGAAGGCGAAGATATTGTTTGGAAAAGAATTGTTGAAAGCTAAAGAAACGTATGACAGAGAACAATTCATCGAGCTTGAAAAGAGGGCAGAGCTTGATATTTCTTCGTTTTATAACTTCTTACGGAAGAAACGATATAAGCATGAATGCACTTTCGAAATCGAATCAGACGAAATAATTGTACGCGACCTCGACTCTATTCGTGAGTTATGGGCAAATCATTTGTCTAGGTTGTCATTACCTAACAATACTTATTTGCATGATGAGAATCATTGCCAGATGGTGCTAGCAGAGGTTAGAAAGTTCAACAAAGAAACCTATTCTCACTTTGATAAAATTGTTGATAAAACCCCCACAAGGGAAGAAACTAGCTCTTCAATAAGATCTCTCAATAAAGATAAGGCCTGTGGCCCAGACGGTATTTTTGCTGAGCATTTACTTTTTGCGGACCCTCCAAGCAGTGTACGGTTACTTGAAATTGTATTCACAAAAGTGTACGAGACCGAGAAGTACCCGCGCCACTTTAAACAAGGCATTTTATTACCACTCTTTAAAGGTGGGAGGAAGAACAAATTAGATATGAATAATTATCGGGATATAACTATAGTTCCTGTGTTTCAGAAAGTCCTAGAAAAAATTATATACAATAGACTAGTTATCTTCTCTGAACAGATTTCTTTCCCAAACCCATTACAACAAGGCTTTAGAAACAACTGCGGTAGTATAACTGCAGCTTTCTGTATCAAGGAAGCGATATGCTATTATATGGATAGAGATACTTCTGTCTATGTTACGTTTCTAGATAACGCTAAAGCATTCAACAAAGTTTGGCACAGTGGATTATTTTACAAGTTGTACATACCTGGAATCCAAGGAAAGACCTGGCGCATCATGAAAGACTCGTTCGAGAGCGTGACATGTTCTGTCTTATTTGCGGGCAAGCAGTCGGAACGTTTCATTATTAAGCAGGGAGTAGGTCAGGGCCGCACCTTGTCTGCGTGGTTCTTTCTTGTAATGATAGATGACCTAATCACCGAATTCGATCAAACCTTGTGTGGTCTAAAAATTGCTGATCTCCACCTGCCTTGTGTCTTATTAGCGGACGACACCACTGTAATGGGAAATTCGCATCATTCGATACAACATTTGCTTGATAATATTTCTAGCTACGCGAGAAGGTGGAGACTTAGATATAACGCAGATAAAAGTTGCACTGTTTTGTTCACTAACAAAAGAACGGCTGTTTTCCCTTCTTTTCTGTTTGACAAAACTCAAATCCCAGCAGTCGAAAATAAGAAGTATGCCGGAGTACCTCTAGCATACAACTTAAAATCAAACTACGCTATAGAAAAAGCATGTGATAAGGGCAAACATTTGTTAAACTCCTTTTATTTTATTGGTATCAGAGATGGCGGAATGAATCCCCTAACAAGTCTTAAAATCTGGAAGAGAATTATTCTGCTCTCGGTTCTATACGGATGCGAACTATGGTCGGGCATCCCACATTCCATGATAGAAAAACTGGAGTTATGCCAGAGGTATGCAGCAAGACGTATGCAAGCTTTAGATAAGTACTCGCCTACAGAAGCAATGTGCAGTACTTTAGGACTCTGGCCAATGGAAGCATACGTAGCTAAGTCGACATTATCCTTTTTCAATAGACTGTGTGGGGGCGAGTGGTCTTATATTTGGAAAAAGATATTTACTATACGTTTATGTCAGTATTTGACAAACCCTTTAAACCAGACGGGTTTTACACCAGACATTGACAGAATAACCAAGAAATACAGCATGGGAAACGTTCTCTTAGGCTACGCAGTAAAAGTCCAGCCGGAAGACAAAAGGGTTTGGAATCGACACATTAGTTATGTTATTCAAAGTCAAGAAGAAACTTTCTGGAGAGCAAATATGGAATTAAGGGATGATCTAATTCACTTCAGAAATATTCATTTAGATTTTAAACCAAGTAACATGTGGTTTCTTGGACGTATATTTCTATCGATGTTAATTCCTTTGTCTGAAATAGTGAAACTATCTGTCATGCCTGTTGTTAAATCTGTGATATGTAAACTCTGTGGAAAAGAGGTTGACGACAGAGCGAAACATCTTATTGTAGGTTGTGAGATGCTATTTGAAGAACGTAATGATTATTTTGAGAGAGTGATTGACACTTTAGAGGCGAGGGACGGGATTGACTTATTCAACCAGGAAGATGATATTTTGTTAGAGACACTTCTTGGAAGCAGGGTTGACTGTCTGACCTCTATCAATGACGATGTATGGAATAGACTAATACTGGTGACGGCGGGGCGGTATAGCTTCATTATACAAGAAAATACATGCCATACTTACAACCAACATGTCCTAACATAACATCAAAAAAGTAGTACAGTATCGTTTAATGAAACTAAATATGTCCAAAGTCTCGCTATAAATTTCGTGAATGTTGCTGTATAACAACCCACGGGGATGTAATGCCCTTTGGTTCATATATAGTAATTTTGCCACATATTGTCACCTCTTTTCCTCTTTACCCACATGGGACTTGCTCCCTGTTATTCTTACTTTTATTGGAATCTCGCTCTCTTATTATTTTGTCACTGATTACTGCACAAAAGATATTTGTAAATCATCCTTCAATACATGCATAATGACGCACAGCGGAAGATTTCGATTTCTCTGGTCTCCTTTTAATAGTACAGGTATACCTGCCCTAAGAGTCGCCCGCCTACTGTAAAGTAGGTAATTTAGAGATTAAATCTCATTGATAATTACCCACATTTCTCACGAATCAGGAAAGACACATACTGCTACCATCTGTATATATTTTCCTATTTGTTGTTACTCTAAACGTGCTCTAAACGTCTCAGTGCGAAAATTAAGTATTATATCAATTATATTCCAAGCACACAAAGTAGGTACTTACCGCTTAAACAATAGATACCACATGTACATGTATTATTCTTTGGTACAAGTACTAGCACCATGTAAGTGTTTCTATAATGACCAGGGTTTTACTTAGCTAAGTGAAAGCAATTCCATTACATCAAGAGATATATTTCTATGGTTTTTACATAATTAGATATTCCGCAATTGTACATATGTTAGTTGACGCAATATCTAGCATTCCTCTTTTAGTTAATAATGTTATTGGGTGTTGTGTTTCAGGATCACGCTTCAGCCTGAATCAGATAAACCTGATGCTATCTCTCTTTACTAGGAAATAAAATCAGTCAGCCAACAATGAATGCATATACACATACATACATACACACACCCACGCACATACACGCTTACATGCGTACATTTATTATGTGGTACCAAAGACACATATTGTTACCATTTGTATACATTTTCCATCTGTGTTGTTCTTTTTATGTTTGTTGGGCTATGTACGTATAATTGCATTAACGTACCAGTCAGCAGCTTTAGGATTATGTATAGCCTAATTCTCAAACATATCCCCAAAACACATAAAAGTTATCTTCCCTATTTTAAGATTATTGTTAATAATGTAACAATATATGCTAAAAACTAGATGTACTGACACTCGCTAGGACATTAGCAGCATCAGCCAAATGTTCATAGAAGCCTGGGGCCTTTGTAAGATAAATTATATTTAGTTTCAACATTTCTTATACATAATAGTATGATTATATGTATTATTATGTTTCTTCTTGTCTTAGCTTACGCAGTATGTCTCTTTCATCTTTTTACTGTGATCCTTATTGTGACTCATGTTCTTGTAATATCCATGATTTGATTAACATGATGAATTTTTTTTCCAAGAGGAAACAAAGTCAGTCAGTTAGACAGTCATGCATACACGCACGTAAGCAAGCACACATACATACATACATACATACATACATACATACATACATACATACATACATACATACATACATACATACATACATACATACATACATACATACATACATACATACAACTGTTACGTAGCAAGAAATGCACATAGTGTTACCATTTGTATAAGTTTTCCATTTCCTTATCTATACTATCTCAAAGTTAATGTTAATAATGTAACAATATAGGCGTACTGACAGTCATTGTATCATTAACAGCATCAGGCAAGTGTTTAAAGAAGGTTAGTGCATGTTAAGCAAAATTATATTTTGTTCTTATATTTCTATAGACATATCATATTTATATGATTGCACCTATTAAGATGTTTCGTTTTGTAAATACGTTAGTTGACGCAGTATTTCTCTGCTAGTTATGTCACTTTGATTCCTTGTTTTGTTTCACGATCTTGTATTGTCCTGAATGTGATAACCTGATGTAATCTCTGTTGAAGAGAAAATAAAGTCAGTCAGTCAGTCAGTCAGTAAGTCATACATACATACATACATACATACATACATACATACATACATACATACATACATACATACATACATACATACACACACACACACATACATACATACATACATACATACATACATACATACATACATACATACATACATACATACATACATACATACATACATACATTCATACGCTGATCATTGGTATCTTTGCACAAGGCTAAGACGAAAATCATGCGTTTGAAAATAGCGATGTGTCTGAGTTGCTATCAGTATTATGTTTAAATGATATACATACATACATACATACATACATACATACATACATACATACATACATACATACATACATACATACATAGATACATACATACATAGATACATACATACATACATACATACATACATACATACATACATACATACATACATACATACATGCATACATACATACATACGCTGATCATTGGAATCTTTGCACAAGGCTAAGACGAAAATCATGCGTTTGAAAATAGCGATGTATCTGAGTTCCTATCTTTATTGATAATGGTTGCCTTGACAACAAGGTTAAGATGATCCATACCTGCATAGCTATTGTGTTGATAGTTTACAAGTCCTGTCATGTTATGTGAATTATTCAGCATAATCGCTCTGCTAACACTATTATGCTTATTTACGTCATGAAAAAGATTACGCTTACCTGTAATATTCTGTTTCTTATTTACATCATTAAAATTATTACTCTAACCTACATGTTACACATGTAAGACAAAAACACTGCATATTATTTATGTGTTGCAACGAGTGAATTTCAGCACTGACGGTAATATCAAACTAAGCTAGTAACAAAGCGCCCTGCTTTAAAACAAAATGCTCATGATTCTCAATATGTAAAATTCATCTTTTCATGTATAGTAGGCGTATATATTGTTAAAGGGTGAGTATCTCAGTAGCTTTCAAGGTATGAACCAAGGGCTAAGATCTTTTTGGCCAGGATGTACCTCGTGGACAATTTCAGCTGCATGCAAATATTTGGCTTTTCATGCTCCGTTAGCGTAGAGATGGTTATATGATTGGGGTATAACTAGCTTCTAAGTTATGACGCATTGGCCGCAACTGTAGACCCCGGAGCACGAAACGCGGATCTCATTCGAACCACCCATTCTACATTTGTTGAAACTTTGGTCAGTGATCACGCACAACAATTCTCAGAGAATATTGTAGAGCAATTTGGGAATTATTTCAAATATATGCAAAACCAGCACCCAACTCCAGGGCCCATATTAAAACTCTAAAATCTTTGTGCACATTTATAGACCACAACCAATTCTATCTAAAGGTTTGAAGTTTACTTGAATCGTGATGGCGTTGTGTTTAAAACCACAAATGCGCAAATGCACGGATGGGCAGGATTGCATAATCCCCATATTTTTCTATAAATAGAGTGGAGATAAATTTTAAAAAATAATCCAAAAATTGTGACAACGACCCATTTGTGATAAGTAACACATGTTCATCCCAAGATGCATTAGTAGTGTAAATTTGATGTCAATGGGTGTAATTGTAAAAGGAGCAAACGTCTGGACAGCGAGGACTAACATGATTTTTAACAGTTTCAAATCATCCTGGAAAGTATCTCAGTGTGAGCCAGGTTTGGCACAAGACACGGGGCCATCCTAAAATGCATCTTCATTGCAAGTTTGGTGAAATTAAATAAAAATTTTTTACTAATATATTGATAACAACGTAAGTCTTTTGTCTGCATTTTTGTTATATTGTACACAGGTGTGGACCATCTCCCTTTCAGATATACATAAAACAAGGTAGAGTATGTGTTTTATTGTTACCTCTTACTTCAAACCCATACTGTTGTCTTAATATAAATAACAAATATATGAGACATTGAAATATTTACATGAGAAGCTATAAAAAAGACTTAGATGACGTTCCTCCCAGTCAATGATGAAAAGCTGAATTTGTTTAAGTGCACTTTACGATAAATACACTATAATATGGAAACATAGTAATTTTTTTAAATGGAACGCTTTTATCAAAACTAAATTGCCAATTATTTATTGACAATTTAAATATTTATGGCCAGATAAAACAAATAAATATGTAAATTTATAGGATTGTCAGAATTATATATATATATATATATATATATATATATATATATAGTATATATAATATATATATATATATATATAAAATATAGGCATCCCTGATTTTATAGGCATTTATGGAAATGTATAGGTACTCGACATACTGAAACGTGAAACACTTGCCCCCTTCTTTTGTTTTGGGCTTTGCGGTTGGGTTTTATTTTTGTACGAAATGCGTTACTGTAACATACTTGTTCATGGAGTTGATTCAGAATTCTTCAGCTTTAAATTGATACCGTAAATTGTTAAACAGAAAGTGACCAAGGCTTGGAACATAGTTCATTGTCATCAACTTGCCCCTCAAACGGTTCTGAGCAGAGCAAGAACGGGTTCAATTAAAATAGTATGTCTAGAGAAAGACAGACGCTTAACTGTTCTAAATTTAGTCACACCTGCCGATAGCAGCCCCATATGGGAAAGGTCAAACTAACATTTATACACAGATGACATCTGTATACAGATTAACTTTTCAAGCTTGGTTTATGAACAAATACCATGAACCGAATAACATTATCGCTATTATCGTTATTATTATTATTATTATTATTATTATTATTATTATTATTATTATTATTAGATTTCAATTAGTGTTTATTTGATGTTGTTTTTAACAGATTTAGTTTAGCTGAACTATTCAACAAAATCACAAAAGATATGTGTATGCTGTTCTTCCCAAAATTATGTTCCACACAGGTTTACTGTATTCTGCACACTTTAATTCATCCTATAAATTAAATCATCACTGACCTTTAAAATAGTCACATATGTTTCTTTTGTCCTTCAGGACAAAACAAAAATTTAACTACTAATTGATAGCTTACATATGACAGTGAAGCAGAGGACTGACTCTTTGTTCAACCAACTTGTGTCATTAGGCTTAGAAACAGCTGTTCACAACTTCAAACAATATCTGGATTAGCCAAGATCAGAATACAGTTCGGCTTATGTGAGAGGCTTGTGATGAATAGAGAATGAAAGTAAGCTTAAGATGGCTATTGTTAGTAGCACTTGAACCAAACCTTCGCCTGCATTTTACCCTCAAGTTTTGTAAATGTTGAATGGCCCCTGGTCCTAATGAAAGGTGTGTAACTCATATCTCTCCTCAAATATTAACAATAAACTTGCTTCGTCCAGAGACAGTTTTAAGTCACAGGCAAACAAAATAGGTGAGTATCGAACTATACCAGCTTCACTGCACAAAGGGCGACTCACATTTATGCTAAGACAACATGGCTACTTTCCACCATCCAGCAAATGAATTGCTTCGACCCTCTCTACTAATGATGAAAACCGCCTCGGTTTCAAATTTGACATATTGACATATTTCTGTTATTTAGACAGTGTGAGGGGGAGAATGGTGAGTAAAAGGAAGATAAGAAATGTTTACACAATGATTCACTTGATATGCCTTTATCTCAACAATGCCTTCATCATGAAGCAAAAAATCAATTTGCATGCATAGAGCGCTTAACTATCATACACTCCGGTAACAGCTTAAAGGAGTAATTAAAACACCCTGCCTCTGACGGCGAAAAGCAGATGACCGTTATATACATGACGTTATATAGGAAATTTGCTGTGGAGGAGGGGCTAGAATGACTGGTGAGATCAGGTGATCGCTATATTAAGGTGACCGTTCAAACAAGTGTGACTGTACGACTCCAAAACAGCACAAATATTATGAATACAAACACATTTATGTTTGTAAATAACAAATAATATAAAACTAAAAACATAAAGAGTGAAAGAATCATCAACTCTATTCCTATGTCAACAACAAACCTGCTAAGAAAAATGTACAATCTGCAACACTAGAACCATGAAAATTATATATATATAAGGAGCAGTTATTGATTGTATATATCCATTAAATACGATATAGAATACTGCGTGCGATTTAATTTTTTAAAAATAATTTGTTTAATGGGATATATGGCAAGTACTCAATAATATATGATCTACATGATTATGAAAAATGTGATTAAATTATATAGAATATATCCAGCTCTTAATACATCATAAAACAAACGAGAAAACAGTATGTTAGTGTTCAGATTCATTTTTAATTCTGGATATCAAAGAGACGCGGAGTAGCTGACATATGTCAGTTTGTGAATGCAACTTCACACGCGTATTGAAACTGTAAAGGAAAAAGAAACGTTTGAAGCATTACAGATTGCTACATTGTTTATTAATATAAATGTTATTTATCTTCTTTCCTAGACTATACACATAGAACCACCTTCTCGGCATAAAATGGACAAGGTATTTATACAACCAGCATTGTGCACTGAATTTCTCTATCAGATCAACCTGGATTTTCAGTAATGTGCGTGGATCTCGCTCGTAATCGAGCTCTTGAAGAAAAGTTGTTCTGGATCAAATAAGTCAAAAATACAATGATCTATATCCGAACCATAATTACTAACACCTTCAGGTTTAGTAAAATTCAACCAAATACTTTTAAAATCATAGATGTTATATCTAACATTACTAAAATTGCATTTGCTTTCACTCTTTCTATCAAGGACTATATAGTTCTAGCTCTCACAAATTTAGTTATCCTGTGTGTTGTGCCTTTGCAATCTCTATGTCTAACATATGCATTATAATATGTTTACTAGAGTATAATTTGTAAAATAGTCCTTATTTTCATCCCTCCAATGTTTGTGAGAGTCCTTATTTTCATCCCTCCATTTTTTGTGATAGTCCTTATTTTCATCCCTCCAATTTTTGTGAGTGTCCTTATTTTCATCCTTCCACTTTTTATAAGAGTCCTTATTTTCATCCCTCCACTTCTTTGTGAGAGTTCATTATTTTTCTTCCGTCACCTCTTTGTTAGAATCCTTATTTTCATCCCTTCACCTTTTGATAGAGCTTATTTTCATCCCTACCACCTTTTATCGAGATTCCATTTTTTTCATCCTATATTTTTGTGAGAGTCCCTGTCTTTATCTCTCACGTTTTTGAGAGTCCTTTAGTTTCATCCCTCCAACTTTTTTTGAGAGTCCTTATGTTCATTCCCTCAACGTTTTCCTTATCTTTATCTCTCCACGTTTTGTGAGATTGCTTATTTGCATCCCTCCACTTTTTATGATAGTCCCTTATTTTTATCTCTCTACGTATTGTGATATTCCGTATCGCCACGTTTTGTGAGATTCCTTATTTTCATCCCTCTACGTTTTGTGAGATTCCTTATTTTCATCCGTCCCACGTTTTTCTGAGATTCCTTATTTTCATCTCTCCGCGTTTTGTGAGAGTCCTTATCTTTATCTCTCCAATATTTATTATATTCACTATTACAATATTTTAAATAGCAACTAGTAGTTAAACACACGAACGCTTTTTTTAATTTACCATTTGAATAAATTTTAGTTTCCATTATTTATGTTTTACTTTTTTTTTACTACTGTTATTGTTCAATACGATTACAAAATAACATTAATTTAGAACCAACCGACACAATGTTGCATTACCTTGACCTTTTGTTGTAAATTAAACGGAATGCAAACACAGTAAACAAATGAAAACATGTCTGAATCAAGGATTGAAAGGGAAACCGTAACTTCAAAAAAAAAAAAATAAAGATCCACGTAGAGTTGATATTGATATACAACTTGGAAAACGTTCACAATAATTTAGAATATTGATATACAACTTGGAAAAACCTTCTCAATAATTTAGAATATTGATATACAACTTGGAAAACCTTCACAATAATTTAGAATATTGATATACAAACCTTGGAAAATCTTCACAATAATTTAGAATATTGATATACAACTTGGAAAACCTTCCACAATAATTTAGAATATTGATATACAAACATTGGAAAAACCTTCACAATAATTTAGAATATTAATATACAACTTGGAAAACCTTCACAATAATTAGAATATTGACATACAACTTGGAAAACCTTCACACTAATTTAGAAAAGCAAAAACAGAAACACTTCAGACAGAACAAGAAAGAGCAGCACCAACTGAAAATGAAAAAAAAAGTTTGTTCAATACAAGATTATGTATTTAGTAGGTGGGTTTTTAATTGAATAGTTTTACCAAATGTGGCAAATCACTTGAATCCTCTATATCTTTTACTTCGGCATATACTTTAAAGCTTGGGTTGTAAATAGTGTTTTAATACTAGCTTCAAGTATTTTTATTACTAGACAAAGTATACCTCGAGTGCTTTCTTGTATTTAATCGCACTTGCATCTCATTTACATGTTCACATTTTTGGTTATATTCTTTGGTAGTATCCCTACGACAGACTGTGAACATGAATGGTAGCGTTGGGAAAATACATTACAACGAACACCTCAGTCAATAAAATGAAAGAAGTTATTACGCAAGCTGTATCTCGTCTGCTCTTCTTGTGCTTGTCAGTATAACCATTGTTTCTGACTTTCAAAATCTTTAAGGCAAGATTGTAGCATTGTTGATGCCGCAGCCCTGCTCTACCATTGCCAACGACGCCGACAAAGTGACCTACTATCTCTCACCATGCTCTCCGCAGGTGAGACTAAAGTTAGTGTTTAAGGTATACATGAAACAATTGAAGGCAACGTGTATTATTTTTTCGCATTAGGAAACAAATGCTCTCTCTCTCTCTCTCTGATAGCACACATTATGATTGATTCCACTTTACAGACATACATACATACATACATACATACATACAGACATACAATACATACATACATACATACCATACATACCATACATACATACATATTGTACAATTCCTGATAACAATAGTTTTGGCTAAACTCATAATAGACTAGATTCCCTGTAAATATTTCTACGGAAAATTCATTTTTTCCACAATAAAAAATACAATATTCACTGGTAGTATCTCCTTTCTTGCACAAGACTTCGACTAGGTTGTTAGCTCGTTAAACTACGATCATATTCAGAAATAATTTGTTATTAAACAAGTTTTTCACACTGTAAAATAGAAACCACAAGATCTTTTATTTTAACCTCCAACACCCTCATACACAAACACTTCAGTAAGCACCAGCTTTGTTTCGTGTCTTGTCTATTAGTATGTAGCAACATGTTTTTCTTTGCAATCAATACTTGCTGATTACTATCTGAAATAAAACAAGCACTGTTTTAACCAACCCGTAAATTCATAATCACTTGTTTTAATATAGAAATTTTCATAATCATAGCATTGATATATTCTTATATTCGAATACATTCGCAGAGAAACAGGTGGGTTTCTTTTCGCCAAGAAGGTAAGAATGTGAGTGGGGGAAGGAAATTGAAAATATAAAGCGAAAACTTTTTATATCAGACAATATAAAATAAGAGAACAAAGTCTCTCGTGGTAATGTAACCGTGAGAACATTAGGGTTCGAATACCACGATGTACAATGAGATTGAGATAATATGGAACTTGATGTAAAATTTACAGCTGGAAATGGAAGGAAACATGAAATCTGAAGATTTGTGCTCAAATATACGGTGTTAGTGCTCCATGTATGAATATTTGTAACACTCCACTTTCTTCCTTTCTTTTACTTCATGTGAAATACAATAAAGTCTTTATATCGGAATCTCTCTCTCTCTCCCTCTCTCTCTCTCTCTCTCTCTCAAAGTTTCATTGAAAGTTTGGGCTATTTACTAGTTACAGTAAATTTTGAGACTAGTCTTGCTTTATGACTCTCTTACTCTCAGAAAAAACAAGCTACAGTCTATTTCATACTATCATACCTAAATAGTATATGCATAATTTTCGGTTATATCCATTGACTGACGGGTTTTGTATAGAATATTAGAGGAAATGAAGGGGACATTGAATATAAGTATATTTCAGTAGAGGAACAACTAAAACAGTTGAACGCAATCAAATAATACATTTTCGCTCTTGAATGAATACAAAAGGTTCACTAATTCTCTCTCACATACACACACACATACACACACACACACACACACCCCACCCACACACACATTCACTCGTGTTTCAGACCTGAATTGAGTAAATGGACACTTGCTTATATTTCACCATCAATTAATTTGATATTATGTATTGAACACAAACAATTTTGTTGTAATAATGTTTGAATATTTTCTTAAAGCGGGATTATGAAACAAAAAAGTAATCGGACATGAAAATAGGAAATGTGGATTCAGAAGTCAAACAAAATAATTGGGCACCTGATACACAGACTATTATTGTCTCAACTCAGTATTTATCAGTGACCGTCATTAGTGACAACTATAAGACACTACTTTTAAATAGGAACGCACTACAGTATTATGCTACTTTCAAGTAGTAAAGCACTAAAATTGTAACGCGTTTTTCTTAGCAAAAGTAAACCGTTACTTGTTACCATGACTATGTTTCTTTTAGACCAAGACAATTTTGATAAAAAAAAAACATTAAATCAATATACTCTGGCACCTATATTTTCATGCAAATATCGATCGTGAATGTTCTACAAAAATTATAGGAGACAACATCTCTGTGAAAATATTTAATCTTATTAAACACAAGGACTACAATATCGTCAATTTAAAATTAAAATTAATTAAGAACTTAACGATACAAGAAAGCACATAAGGACCAAATATTCTGCAATTTTTTTAAATTTTGTTTTAGCACTCGTGATTAAAAGTAGTGTACAAATCAGTAGCATACTAGTATCTATAATTCATAACCTCGTATCGCTTAATATTAGGAACATACAAAAGCAGGATGCATGAACAGACTGGATTTACATTGTCAACAACACCCCACCTCTCTCTCTCTCACTCTCTCTCTCTCTCTCTCTCTCTCTCTCTCTCTCTCTCTCTCTCACTGTGTTAAAGCGGGAACAATGATATCTTGTGTGTGTGTGTCTGTGTGTGTGTGTGTGTGTTAGTCTAACCGATGTGAAACTTATAATGAGGAAGTCGAGTATATGTACGACCCACACGAAATTTATCTATGTATTGTGTTTGTATTCGCTGTCCAACACAACTTCCCGTAATTACATAAATATTTAAATATAATTTCTATTGATTACATATATATTCAAATATAATTTTAGCGGCACCTTTTAAGTGGACTTTCCTATGCGAAAGAACGTCTCCTCGGCTACCCTGATCCAATATGGTAATCTCACTTTTCTAAATGTTTCTACAACTCTTTGGCTTCAGCTAATTAGCGCGTACGAATGGGTAAACAAACAATTTACTTATTTGGAGCAAAAGGTACCGCATACAATTCTTGTCGCACTGAGCCCACCAGTTTGGCTCCGCTAATCCTTTTTTTATATATTGCAGTAGGAGAATCAAATAAAGAGAGAAATACCAGCAGAAGGAGCACTTCTCGCCGCCCACCCTTTCACGGTATATCCTAGCATGCAAACCAAAGATGCAATTAGACATAAAATAGCAATAACGGCTATTCTTTTTGATAAACACCAGTGTATCATATTCTTGCAAGTTATGCATATCCATATTATTTGGAGTGTGTAACGTATCTGTAACGTAGAAATGTACCGTTATTACTTTACCCTAACATCAAATACACAACTCTACTCACCCATGTCATTTCAGTATTCGAATATCTGATAATATAATAATATATATCCTTGTCAAAACGCACAACATGCATTTATTCGGTA
>JAQPZY010001090.1:1160000-1220521 GCA_029931535.1 Margaritifera margaritifera | reverse complement strand
AAAGCAGTTTTGAAGTGCGTTCTAGATCAAATTCAAGGCAAGACGAGAGAGAGAGGAGGGATTGTTGCTCATAAGCATGCAACTGAAAGGATGAACTTTTCAGTCTAAAAGAGAGACCTTGACCAAAGATAAAATTCTGCCTAAAGTCCTCAAATGTTCCTCATAAAATCTTACTAATACACCAAGCCCTTTGTCATTTGCCTAAAACATGTTGTTTACTTAAGTATAAATTTAAGTAATATATTGTTTGTCCAGCAAAGGAGATTTACTCAGACTCGACTTTTGTTAAATTGTATGTTGCATACAATTCGAAACGTTACATTTGTAGGTACAATGAGATGGACACGCTTTTGTTCATCAAAACAAAGAGAGGTCAATAGTTTCATCCTTTTTTGTTATTCCAGTTATGCATGGAAATGTATATGATGGCATTTCTCGTGTACTCTTATGTGACATCTAAACATCAAATATTTGTACCTATTCTTATTAAAGGTCTGTGTCACCGGTATTGTAACGTTTGATGAGCCACTTGAATCCCCTGGGACTGTTGATGGATCTGATCTGAAAGGGAGGGCCATTCTGGCGCCATATTTTACTGATATAGACACAGACAGCGTGAATCATGGAGGGAATGTGTACTACCACGTCCATAATTCATTGAACAGTCTTATTAATGGATCTTCTAACGTACGGTCTGCTGAACAAATACTACGCAAAATTCATCGCGATGTGGGAAATTTTGAAGCCCAATATGCCTTGTTCGTTACCTGGCATCGAGTTCTTCCATCAAAAGCGATCAGTCGACAGAAAGAGGTAGGACGATACCTATTTGTATTAATTTGTGAACGTTTTGACAGAAAGGAATATATAAGTACCAACTCTAAGTAGCGGACACGACAAATATCAATGAAAGATAAAATAATGTCATTCCGTACACCGTACAGGTGATAAAAAGTATTATTTCTTAAAAGGCATTTTTAAAAAAAGCATTCTTGAAGAAATTTTATAAAAGCCATTGCAATTATATGGATAATTTGCTTCTCGGCAATTTAAAAAGAAGTCTTGGATATGCTAGATTCCATTATAAATAGCATATAGTTATTGTCGATCTTCTTGCGAGCCATATATATGAATGCGAGAACTGAATTTTCTGATCTACATTACAAGAGTTGAGAGAATGTTCAAGTTCATGCTTGTTCAGTTTTGGACTGAAAACATTATTTTGACCTATCTGATAAATCATATTAACTATTTTTAAAACATTGTTCAGTATATCTAAAATTTCTTAAAAGAACATACGAGTCTCTTCATCTGCGTATATAAAGAGACAAGGTTCTAATATTCCTGTATTTGCAGCGGATGAGCTTTCAACTTGCTCTCGTAACGGACGGTGTGTATACATTTGCATTCTACGTCTACTTTAAAGCTGGCATGAGGCTAAGAAGTCAAGAAGTGTACGTCGGCTACACAACTAATGACGGTCAAACATATATGGAATATCGATCTTTTACCTCACCTGTCCGTAGCATTGACGCTGCAGTGTCATCTTTTGGTAGGTCTATCATTATTTGCTCTCAGTATGTAAAACTGTCTTGACGGTTGTGTATCAGAGAGAAATAATGCCATGTTTATCTTCAAAGAAAAATTAGTGGAGTGCAAACTTAAGATGCACAAAACTTTCGAACTTGTATTGTTTTAAGCCAGGTCTCGAAATAGATTCTGCCACATCTTTCCAAGCTTCGCCACTGATATAAATATAACGAGACATATTTTATTTTCGCTATAATAGAAAATATAATTTTTATTTCATTTTACACAATCATCAAATTCGTACGAGCGTGACACGTTCACTTGTCCAATGTCTAATTTCGTTAATTTTAAGTCAAAGTTAGTCTACTTCCAACTGAGATATCGCATTCCTTATTCAAATTGTAGCAAATCAGGGGCTTACTATAAAATCATTAATTTTGGTATCAGTGTAGGGTAGAGTCAGTATTTATGGTATATGCTATCAGAAACTCATTCAAACACGTTTATTCATTAAAATAAATCGAACTTTCTCTACAGTAAAGACAAAGCAAAGGACATTATTATCAAGCCAAGCAATTCTGGTCACAATATTGTCCATATTGTTCTGATTTAGGTTTCACAGGATTATTACATTATCGCCTGACGTTTCCATCCCTTGGCCCTCAAAGCTCTAGTCAAAAGTGTATCAACTGGTACTTGATGGAAAGAATGAACATAGACGAAATTCAGAAAGGTTTGAATAGAATGCCTCTATGTCCCTGCAATATATTCCATTTGAGCCAGGACCAGTTTTACAGCAACAATGACTACTTCAATCAGGACGATGCCTTCTGCACGTACATCATTCCGAACTGGCAGTTTCAACCGAAAGATTCTGGAAAGGTACAATATATATATATAATATATATATATATATATATATATATTATATATATATATATATATATTGTGTTGGCCTCTTAAGATTGACGTACATAATGCATTCCAAAAAGATTCTTTTTACACAAATGTGTGGTTTTAAATATCAGAATATGAAATTACCGCAGGTTGGTTTTTTCTCACCATTGATTAATATAAAAATCTTAGCTGCCTGAAAACATTTTGTTTATTCGTCTTCATCATATTAGTAGTAGCACTAGTGGTATTAGAATGAGTATCAGCGACAAATTGTGAAGGTTAGCTTGGGTATTTGTGATGTTAATCCAGTCTCTTCAACGCAAAGTTTCGTGAGTGTAGGACTGTTTTCAAACCTTGTATCTTTTCGTGTTTCCTGTGATACAATCTTTATATGTTGTGCACTCCAGATGACAAGGTACCATACTATATGCCAAGAGAGACTTTTTATTAATATACAGATAAATGAGTCTTGAATAGCATGATACATACAATTAAATTTCAGACTTGCTGCTACCACAAAACACGCTGTTACTTCCTTGGTTATGGTGCCGACGCTGGAGGATTTATTAGGTACCATCCGTCCAGGCAGATGCTGAAACATCAGAGCTATGACAAAGAAATGAGAAAAGCTTGCTGCGTGGAAAATCAGCTCTGTTCCCTTTACCACCGAGTCCGACCTATAGGACAGTGTTATACCATCTTCCCTCCATGGCACGGTAGGAGAAACATGATTCATTCTCATATTTTTATACATATGTAACCTTTTTCATCGAATGTAACATACCGTATCAAGAGGTATCTTATTTATGTTATTATCAGTTGTTTGTTAAAATATAATACAATATACATTCAACCATTATAGCATTTGCTCCTACTTGTCACAATGAAATTGGACAAATTTAAATTACATTGGATTTTGACGCTTAATTCTACAACCCTTAATGTCCATATGAAAGTCTAAATTTCTTGATGATGTGCGAAAAGACAAACACGAACTGTACAAACAAATATTTATCTCGTCAAATCAGCACCTGCACGGGGTGATCCGCATATCATCACTCTTGATGGGCAGAATTACACTTTCAATGGCTGGGGAGAATTTACACTGGTCAGAATCAACTCACCCACGGATGAGTTCGAACTTCAGGCCAGAACTTCCAGGGCTGTGAAGAAAGACGGTAACATGAGCGACGCCACAGTATTCTCAGCTTTTGCTGCCGTGGATAAATATGGTGCAAATGTCCATGCTGAACTTAATGCAAGAAAAAATGGTGAACTATTTATTATTCTATTTTGTCCTCTGTACTGTAGTACGTTTGATATTGCATTTTCCTTTCCTTCTAAACCTTTTTCATTAGATGGCAGTAAGTCCACGCAAAACATGACGCAAAAACTTGAACATGTCGAGAACGACCCATTATCAACTTCTCCAGACCAAATGAACGACAGGATATATCAAATGATGAAATTTTAAAGTATATATATATATATATATATATATATATATATATATATATATATTGTATTGTGAAAAGAAAAATATAACCAGTTAATTAGTCGACATTTGAATTAGTATATAATATCTTAGCCCATTAAAGTCACGCTTCTGCAGGTAAAAAAAAATTCTGTCGTCATGTTGTCAAGTATTACGTATGAAGTGTGTATATTGAGTATAGAATGTTTTGTGTGGTTATTTCTGACTTGTATTCTTCTTCACTCCTTTTTTCTCTACTAGTGCAGCAACATTACGATCTCAGGTCGATGATGCCAATATAGACACACTGTTAGAGTACAGTACTCTTTTTGATCCGTGAGTGTTGTATTACATTGAGTCCGTGATGACAACAGTGACACTGGTTTAGAATACGGCAATCTCTCTCAGGTCCGTGATGACAATAAACAATGAGTTAGATTGCAGTACTTTCTCAGGTTCGTGATTACACTAGTGACATTCATATAGATTACAGTACCCTCCCAGGTCCGTGATGGCAATGAACACACTGAGTTAGTGTACAGTGCTCTCTAAGATCAGTGATAATAACTGAGATGCTAAGAGTACGGTGCGCTCTCAGATATATGATGACAATAGAGATACTGATTTAGAGTACAGAGACGCTGAATTAGCGTTCAGTACCCTCTCAGGTCCATGATGATAATATAGACACTGAATTAGATGACAGTATTCTATTAGATCTGTGATGACAGTTGTGACACTCATTTAGAATACAGTAATCGCTCAGGTCTTGGATGACTATAGATATACTAAATTACAGCACAATAATCTCTCAAGTCTCAAGTCCGTGATTGCAGTAGAGACATTGATTTATTGTACAGTAATCTCTCAGGTCCTTGATGAAAATACTGATAATGATTTAGATTACAGTACTCTCTCAGCTCCTTGATGAAAATACTGATAATGATTTAGATTACAGTTATCTTTCGTATCCGTCATGACAATGGACACACTCAGTTAGAATACAGAACTCTTAGGTCTGTGATGACAATTGAGACACTAAGTGTATAGTATTCTCTCAGATATGTGATGACAACTGAGTAACCGAGTTATAATACAGCACTCTCTCAGATCCGTAATGATAAATTAGAGTTCAGTATTCTCTAAGGTCAACGATGACAATATCGACGCTGAGGTGGAATACAGTACACTCTCAGGTTTGTCATGACAATAGTGACACTTATTTGGAGTACAGTAATCTCTCGGGTCTGTGATAATAATAGAGACACTGAGTTAGACTACAATATTCTCTCAGGTCCGTGATTTCAATAGAGACACTGATTTAGAGAACAGCACTCTCTCAGGTGAGTGACACTAAGAGTACCATTAAATGAAGAAATTATTTCAAATATATTCGATATTTCCCAATATACTTTAAGTCATTGGAATGTTTAGCCCACATTTACAAGGTTTTTACTTAATGTTGTACACATATTAATTTATCTCCATTTGTTTTAGGCCTTAGCGTTTACGCCAGGCTGACGTCAGTTTCGACGCTTAATGACTATACATCAGACTACATGAATATGAATACAGACTTCAACATCGCATCAGACTGCCTTTCGCTTTCTAGACACAACGAAAACAAAGACTTGAAAGCTGTTTTCTCCTCAGGTACCAAATTATACAGTTTGCAGTAAATATAAAAGCGGCTAAACCTTCTTTTCTTAGGACAAACCGGTTGACGGTGGGGATTTTAATAAAGAATAGCCATGATGTAGTTGTCGTAAAGATTGAGATTAATGTAAACATTCCTTAGTTCTAAATTTCATTACGATGCAATATTCTCTGTGTTATGTTATAATTTCGCTAAACATATATCATATTCTTTTGAAACTACAATCTCTTTTAGGAAATTAATAAATGTTGATGCCATTAGAATACGTACCAACTGTTTTTATATATTGTGTACTAACAGATATTCCATTAGTTGATTCATTATTAGTTGCGATCGTTCACAATAATAATAATAATAATAATAATTATAATAATAATGACGATAATACTGCTTCTACTACTATTGCTACCACTAATGATAATAATAGTAATAATAATGCATATCTTAAATTACTTATCGTTATTAAACCCGTTTCAGGTATAGCTTTTACTATCGGAGTTTCATTTGAAATGCTCAACATCGATGTTGTGATGCCTCAAACGTTTCGTGGTATGACTGTTGGTTTAATGGGAAATTTTGACGGTGATCCTGCGAATGATTTCCAATTTAAAAATGGGACAACACTTTCAAACAAAATACAAGACAATGGAAAGACATGTAAGTATTTTCTTTTGTTTTAGTAAGGCAAGATTAGTTTAGATCTTGTTATATGATGTGTAGATATTCAGTTACTAATACGGATAAATTCACTTTTGCAATATATGTGTGTTCCACTGAATGCACCTCTTAGACTATTTCTATTACATTTTATTTATTGTAAAAACAAATATAAGG
The DNA here is from genome assembly GCA_029931535.1 of Margaritifera margaritifera. Taxonomy (NCBI): domain Eukaryota; kingdom Metazoa; phylum Mollusca; class Bivalvia; order Unionida; family Margaritiferidae; genus Margaritifera; species Margaritifera margaritifera. The sequence goes on along the minus strand of JAQPZY010001090.1, from coordinate 1,214,129 downwards.
ATTGCTTAAGCAAAGGAAGTTAGACAGGATAATTTTGTTGCTTTTGTCTTCTTGGTTTCAAATGTATACCTTAGAATGAAAGATTCACTCCTTTGCCAAATTGTGTGCATATTATTGTGACAGTATTGCTTCAGGGAGAATATTTTATTTCAGCAAATTCAAAGCGCTTCAATGTGAAGTGAAAGTTTATTTAAAACAGAAAATTCATTCATTTTAAAGGGGCTGTCGAACCTAACCAGTCAGCTTTCTGGTATCCGCGTGGAAAAGGCTACTTTCCTCAATTATACGCCAAAGTTCCTTGCCGACGCAGATGAAGCAAAAGTGACATATGCAACAGAGTTTTGCGGTACAGAGGAATATGAGTGCATTTTTGACCTGGTTTTCACTGAAAATGAAGCTGTTGCTAATGAGACGAAAAGACTGGTACAAGTCTCACGTGAGATGAATAAGCTACTAGGTAAAACAAAATTATAACCCCAGTAAAGCTGCTGTTAGTAATAATCTGAAAATCTAAATGACAATATAATTAGTAGCTCTTAAAGTAATACACCATGGAGATGAATGTATCAGTGATAATTATTAGACGCAACTACAGAAGCAGTATGAATGGATTTTTAAAATTTTGAATCCAACTTTAATAGTGTTGTAAATATTTAATTTATTTCTGTGTGATAAATATGTACTCAAATCTTTTTCTCAAAACTCTTATCATTTAAGCCACTTTTAGAAATAGTAGCGCCAACTGTTTCAAATTATTTAACTACAGTGTCTGTTCTTGAGATATGCATATACATACGTGTTATGACTTTTATTTAAGCCAATGAAGTACCAAGTATCAATGGGCCCATGACAGTCAATGTTACAGTCAACCAAACCGTCACATATCAATTGAATGCAACGGATGATGGTGAACTTCAATTTCATCTCCTTGACGGCCATGGTTATGCCAATATTACCAACCAAAATAATAGAACAGCAACTGTTACTCTACTGCTCAAAGTAGACAATGCCATAAATGTCATGTAAGTATAAAAGATTTCCTAAAATATCTTAAATTGTTTGTATGTGTTGGCAACCTTAACGAATATAGAGAAATCTTTGGTTGAAGCCTATAATCGCTATTAAAGAAGATAGGATGCTTTGCACGGAACATTTGTTCGATAGCTCATAACCTAGTGTTCGTGTTTTACATGTTGAAAAATTATTCAGCATATCGCGAAATTATTTCCATGACTAACATTTAAAAGAAGCCACATCATCATTGTATTACAATATCAACTGTTTGCTATATCATGCATGGTAATGCAGACATAGAGTTAACCACACTGGATGCAAGTTTGTGAAAGCTAGCCGTTTCGTTCTTTCCAATAAAATATAACTAAGCGCATTATTGTTTTGTGATGCATTTTTCCCTGACAGCTAATATTTTCAGCAAATAAGAACCCATTGATTCCGCGAAGGATATATTCTTGATTTATTCTGTTGTGTCTGTATTATTATCATTCTTATATTTAGTGTTACAGTTGTGGATGAATTTGAAGTGCAAGCAACTCCTCACCAACCCATCATAGTGTTCTGCTCGACTTGCCGTCAAAGAGGAACTTGCGACTTCGCAGAATACGGGGATGATGTTCGTTCAACGGACACTTTTAAATATGCCACCTGCAAATGTGACCCATACTGGGACGGTCGGTATACTTTAATGGAATACAATTAAAAATTAATTTTTCCCTCATTACATAATCATAGTTCGATTAAAACGAACGTTATGAAACGAGTTGAAAATATGTATCATGAACTTAACTAGACTAGGAAATACAGAAGGCTTTCAACGAATTTCATTAATTTCAATTGACATGAGCACATAGCTTATTCTACATTTATCACTTGAGGAAAAAAAAATTATTTTATTAAATAAAATATGGACAAAATGAGTAAATAACTGAGCTTAAATTAAGATGATATACGACTTAGACGCATTTTTGTATTACACTACGAAGGTCTTATGCACGCTACATTATGTGATTACTTTTCAAAATATTTTATTTTCAAAAATTATGCTAACGTATCTGAAAATAGTTACAAGCAACAACATTGGATCACTTCTAGATAGTGGAATAATCCTCACTGGTCTCTCGCGACCTCTTTTCCAACGATATTATAATATTATAATATATATATATATATATAAATAATATTATATATATATATATATCTATAAAGAGAGAGAGAGGAGAGAGAGAGAGAGAGAGAGAGAGAGATAGAGGACAGTAAATTAGTTCTCCGACAGGACACTATGTCATATTTTGTAATGTCAAGACGTTATAGCATTTTTCCGTCTGATTTACACTATTATTTCGTAAGTTATCTTTCAAACTTTACATTGTGTAATTACCGTAATTTTGGTGATTAACGAGATTTTATTTTTTCTTAAAAATGTAGAAACAAATAGTGTAAGAGATATATTATGAACAGGAAAATATTTTTTACGCGATTAATCAGCAACGATATAAAAGAAATAACTATAATGTAGCATATACTTGTAGATAAGTTTAATTTAGTAAGCTATTACTGATTATATCTTTCTAATCCATCTATTTTCACTTTTTGCTTGTCCTAATTGACAAAAATGTAATCTCCTTGACTGCTTTACAAATTAACAGATTTTAAAATGCGTCATTATTATTGTTTCTGTTTTCATTTCTGGCCCTTAAATAATCACAAGGGAGCAGACTAAAGTATCTATACGAGTCCATGGAATATGACGGTGTATAGCAAAATGTATTCGAATATAATTTAGGTAAACAAGAAGATTTTTATGTATTTACACATGTTTGCCGGTACACGGAGCGAGGGGATTGTTAGAACAGAGGCTAGGCCCTAAGTGGTAGAAGTCTGTGGCTTAGTATTATAGAAAATGTTCAAAACGTTGCCAAAACTCTATACTTGTTATTCGTACATGCGAACTCGTTGTGACGATTCGGTTTTTCTTCCCATGTCTCGCTATTTTATGAATCACTTACAAAATACGATTCATTATCGAAACGAATAAGTGCTCAAACGCCACGTGACATTTATTAGCTTAGGTTCGTCAATCGTCACAAAATTTTAAGTGCAGGATCTTCTGCCTGATTATAGTGCCAAAATACAATATCATTGACGTTATTTGTTTCCTTACCTTACCTGCGTAACGCGGATTTTGGTGACTTTACTATTTTTTCGAAAAACCTTCCACCAAATTGGTGAGTGGTATAATTTAAATGCCAAAATCAACTGTGCTTTGTGACAATAAACTATCATTCATTAAAATGGAGAGGAAATCATTACCGATAAGCAAAATGCCTTTGTAAAGATATAATTATAACGAAGGAATACATGTATGAGATTTTTTTGTATTGATATGTCAAATACTAACTTGAATCATGACATAACAAATCTAAAATGCCTTGTTAAGCATTTGCAATACCCTGGTATCCTGAATGAAATATGATCTTTATAACATGGTTTTATAAACATATTGTTATAATTTCTCAAGACGCATTAGATGAGTCCTTTCGTAGTTCACTTTTCGTCCCTCACAAGTTGTTTCACGTATTAATACGGAAAGCAAGAACCAGCCAAAAATATATTATGATGATAAAATCGCTTCAAAATAGACTCTTACTTTGCTAATATATTTTAATATTACTTTTTTAATCAGGACACACAGGTGTCCAGATTCCATGTCAGGGAGATTCAGTTTTTTTTCAACCGAGTTTGTAGACTCCATTTAACGATTGTTGACTATGTCACATAATGCATCTACGTGGGAGATGTGACAAGAGTGTATGAAGTTATCCACTACGAGACGTCTTTCCACATTTTGTGGGATCATCCAATCAAATCTGTGAAGTCACATTCATCTATAATCTTGTTATCTCTTAATAGCATACTGAATGACACTTACCAAGCAATCGATTGAGAAAAATCATATTTATATTTCCAAGTTATCGCGAGAACATAGTAGATATGCACCTATTCGCTAATAAAACGTGAGGCCTGAGCTAAGATCTGCTTGTGTCATAACGTGCTGGCATTATTTTTGCACTTTCATCTGCGCAGGGATTTGGATTTTGCAAACGACTTTCGTTTTTATTTTTTGGGTGGCTTCAGTTTCACTTGCGCAATTTCCAGTCAACATTTTGTTTGGGGGTGGGGGGTAATTTTTTTTCGTCGTTTTTTTTTCTTTTGCGAGGTGCTTGCACGGAGAATGTGGGGGTCTTTGTAAGGTAGTTTTTCGGATATTTCATGCGATTCCAATACAGGTTTTTGTGTATGGAAATTAATAAATAATAAGTATAAAAACCTTCATTCATGTAATACCGAATGCACTGGAAACAAATATTGATATAAAATATCAGTTAACTCGCTTAATGAATTTCATATGTGTTGTTACTATATTTTTTAATTAATCACATTAACATTAAGAATAAAGTAAAAGTGCAAATAGACAGGCCCGGAGTGTGAATTCGACATGGACGGGGATGCCGCTACACAACCATGTTCGCCACTACGGAAGTGTACAGATAATTCAGCAGCAATATCCACCAGACTTTGTGAGAGCGGATTCAATTGTTCTGAGTGCCCAGGTCAGGTTTGTATGTCCATACAATATGATGGTAGAACTGTGAAGGATGGTCCCTTTGAAATATTTTGTATTATTATGGAATAAAGAGGTTCATTAAATACTATGTCCAACTAAATAACTGCATCCGTTGTTAAAACTATAGGGCTATACAAGTAAAATCAATAAGATTCCCAAATATATTATCATTGCCTATTCACTGTGCGTATATCTTTTTCCAATTTTGCAATCACCATAAAAATTATTTGATACTTGCTGCAAAAAGTTGTATTTCCCATTTAAGGGTGCCACTTTTTAATCTGAAGTTTTTGAAATAATCTACAGTCAGCTGTGCTCACATGCAATTTAGTGTTTTATTATTTTTGAGAAACTAATAATACAGAATCAAGTTACTAAATGCATGATTCTTTTGCATACATAGTTCGTTCCCATAATGTGCCAATAAACCACCACTGAGAATCTTGTACAAATGATAAACTGACTCAATTCACCATACTTTTAGAATATAGTTCTATCGTTGAAAAAACAGACCTACATTTATATTAATTGATAAAGTGATATTTATTTTATCAGAGACCATATATCCCCCCCGATGATTATAAAAGTTAAAATGCAACTAATAGCGCACGAATTAGTATGTCACTACGTGCAATTTTTTGGTTTCCATGTTTTGTAGATCTTCGATGAATGTAACTCTACCAATGAGAGGAAGTTTCCAGATTTGCAAACAAACACGAATGGAATGTTTTCGTTTGTTCGTGCTGTCAGTGGTTTCAAGAAAAACATTTGGTTTTCAAATATATGCCAAGGTACCTCTTCCATCTATTAACTGCACATTTTCATTTTAGCAGTTGTATTCAATAAAATAAGTCCTTACCTTTGTAAAACTGTTATACCATTTTCAATAAAATGTTGATCTAAGTGGATACAAGATTAAATGTGCAATTTTTTCCCGTTAAATTTATTTTCCTTTCACATTTTTTACATTTCCGTTATGGTCCTCATAGAGTCAAATATGATTGTTAAAGGTATCATTCAACCGCATCTGTTGGTTTGATTATGGATGCTTATACGGACGAATATGAATACGTATACAACTGTTCATGAAGAGACTCACATACGATCAGATATCAAATAAGACAGGTCATATATACCGAAAATACATCTTCACTAAATTGTTCTTACATTTTATAAATATTTTTAATGTTCAATGAAAATTCAATGAGTGCTTGGATGGAATGAATGAGTTGCGACCAAATTTGTCAACTGAACATTATTGGTGGGTACACACAGCAGTTGCTTTGAAGGATTCCTTTATAACAACATGACGCGCAGGTGTGAAGTTGGTAAGAATTTAACATTAATTTTCTGCTCCAATTTCTATGTTAACGACATCTGATCTCCTTCAGAATTTTCGCCTATATTTTGTTTTCTGGTACTGGCTGGAGCTAAATGTTACCATTTTGAGTTCCTTACAAATGTCCCTTGGGCCATAACTCTGGCAGGTTTCTCTGTCAAATTTATAAACGGTATTTTGAGATATCAGCCCGGAAAAACATGCAAAACGCCTGACACATTTAATCACGCACTGCATTGATAGCCAGCTTAAAAACATGAAGCACTCTCTTTTGACAACCTACAAAATGCCTCAGACAAATAATGTTTGCACATTTTTTAATGTCGTATGTACAAAAATATCGTCTACAGACTATACGAATATGAATTCCTGATATTTATGAGAACATTTATGTAAAGTATAATTTCCTTGATTTCTTGAAATAGCGTTGACAAAAATTTAACATGTATATACGAAGATTTTCGCTATTGACCCGTATGTAACATAAAAATGATATTATTAATCCAGATATTTATTGAAAAAATAATAATAGCAGTGACAACTGACAACTACTCTGTACGATTTTTTAATGGATAAGTTTTTGAGTTCCAATACCCATAAATGATTCTTACAGCAAATAATACCTCCTGGATGCAGGAGTTTTCCTTGACTGCAATGGTTACAGCAAGGTGCACGATTGGATGGACAAAGGAAAAGCATACGTGTTTCTGTATCAAAAAGGTGTTTCCATTGACTTTATGATGGAACAACAAATGTGTTGGCATGTATCTCAAATACTTTCTATTTACAAAAACATTTGATTCTTTCTCACACTTGCTTCTGTATTTTCCACAACAGTAACGTGAGATTGCTATTTTATAAAACATTTGTTATGAAGAAAGATGAAGCATAGAACTACCTATTCATCTCCGATTATTAATATGATATACAACAAACCTTTTTTATTACATAAATAATTTCGAAAACCTATACAATGAATATATGTAATATTAGACAAACTCCTGCAAGCTATCTTACCTCTCTCTCGGGTTATATGGCTCTGCTTTTAATCTGCAGATCTTTGATATGGCAATAACATGTTGTTTGTTTAGTAATATTTAAATCACACTCGTGAGACCTTGTATAAGCCACGGTCCATTATCAAAACACGTTTCTTATAATAGAGGTTTAAATAAACCTTATATTGAGTTAAACATCAGATATAAAAAAGATCATGTCAACTAGTACTGTGTCACCACCCTCAGCACAAATCACAGAAGTGAAGCTTCTAATGTTTCCTGCTACGGTTAGGCTACAGCCTGGACAACGATAAGTCTTTCCTGCATTCGTAAGTAAAGTTTTTATAAATTTTTAAAGTTCATTTCTAATTAATTATATCTATAAATTTCGCCATAAGTTCCATAGCATATTTTATGACTCACATATAATAGTTATCTGTATTATAACACGTGTTAACCAAATGTGAATTTCTTAAGCCTTTTCTTCGACCAAGACAAGGATGCCGTTAATAAAAACAAAAACGATATTCACACCGAATAGAATTAACCGGCAAGATACAAAATAAATGCTCTAAGATGCTAAATCCTATCTGTATAGTTTGGCAGCGCGCAGACAAAATCGATCTTTTATGTTTATAGTAATAATGAGTTGAAAAGAATAAAAATCGAGCATCTTCTGAGACATTTGTGACTCAAGCGAGAAAATGTGTCCCGAACATTCTTTAATAAAATTCCCTACGGTTTGATAAATATTGACAATAACTAGGCAATAATTTCGATGCTAATGCTTCTTTCATAACCAGTTTTAACATATAATGACTTAATTTAATAATAACAACGTTTTTTTGGCGGTGAAGATATATGTATTTGTTACTTTATCTCTTATAATAATTTTTATCTGCTTTTTATTTTATGTGCCACATCTGCCTTAATTCGTACAATAAACTAAAGATACTATATCCCTTATGGCTCCCTTCAATGACAGTTTCAACCAGTAATCTCTCTTGACAGAACAATGTTAACCAGTTTCATAATTGCACTGAACATACCACTTCTAGAATTCATCGCAATGTGTATCAGATCACCTGACCCATATTTAAATTTTATAAACCGGTAACCTGCGTTCGAAAACCGAGCCGTAATCGCAATATTGCAGGATAACCCCTCCAGAATGTAGCTGGCTAGAATAATGATAAAGCTGAAAAACTTTCAAAGATTCGTTTTTTAAAAAATATACCATTCTGTACCGTTCATACCATGAAAAAATTGCACATTCTGTATAGGTTACACTCGAGAGGTCATAGGCATTCTGATTATAACCCTTCACAAGAATAATGCTTCTGAACGTTAACGACAAAATGGGGATAATTAACGTCGAACAATATATTCCTTAATAATCAGTGTGAGGTAATATATTCTCTTTAACACAGACAGCATGTGCAATCCCTACATATGGTAAACAATTGCCACAAGCAACCCTGTGACTGTAGGACAAATGGCGACCCATCCGTATGCGATCACGAAAGAAGGTTGCATTTATATTTTGTTTAATGGCTCGAGAGTGGATTGGATAGGGAAACGTAGCGATGGAAGGATCGTTGATGAATGCAAAGGTCCCAAATATAATGCAACGATGCTATAAAATAGTGCAAACACAAATTGAACGTACACATGCAATTGTATAGATGGTTGTATCATGTTAAATGCACACAGGGACAATGCGAGGGTACGATTGTGGTTATTTTTTTATTCTAATGTACTGTGTAGATTAAATAACATATAATATGTATATACTAAGTAGGATTTATAATGATACTGAATATCCGACCTAATGATAAATATATTGTATCTCAGCTTCAAGATAATTATCATGAACTCCAGCTTCAAGATAAATTATACTGATCTCAAACCTCAAGATAATTATACTGACCACAGCCTCAAAATAATTATAACTGATTCTCAGCTTCAAAGATAATTTATAATGAACTCACACACTCAATATAATTATATCTGAACTCAGCCTTAAAGTAATAATTCGAATCTGATTTCAGCCTCAAGATGAATTATACTAATCTCATTGATCTCAGCTTCAATAATAAATTATAATGAACTCAGCCTCAATATAATTATACAGATCTCAACCTCAAGATAATAAATACTTGATCTCAGCCTCAAATTAATTATACTGATCTCATGCTATTCAAGATAATTATCAATGATCTCAGCCTCAAGATAATTATACTGATCTCAGCGCCTCAAAATAATTTATATCAGATCTCAGCCTCAAAAATAATTATGCTGATCATCAAGTCCTCAAGATAATTATACTAATTCTCAACTTCAAGATAATTAAACTGATCTCAGCTTCAAAATAATAATACCTGATCGCATATCCTCAGACGATAATTATACTGATCTCAAGCCTCAAGATAATTATACTGATCTCAGCTTCAAGATAATTATTACTGATCTCAGTTTTCAAAATAATTATTACTAGATCTCAGCCTGAAGATAATTATACTAATCTCAGCTTTCAAAATAACTATACAGGATCCTCGTCCTAAATATAATGGCCATTGAGGAAGTAAGAAGTTGATATACTTTACCTCATCACATCCAGCTTATATAGTTTATCAACAAAATCACAAAGTTTAAATTAAATCAGATATAATTCCTTTTTTAGTCTACCTAATACTGAAGAATATTTACAGATCCGCATTTCCAAGGAAAAGAATGTTAAAAAAATTCTCATTACTATATGATTTCAGACGTGTATTGAAGTGCAAAGATCCAGAATTGAATAATGTGTCAGCACAGTTTGCAGAGAATGAGAATGGTGGCTTTTCATGCAGTTGCCATCCTGTTTATGTACAGAGCTATAACTTTACAAATTCTAGTGTGATAGTTAAATGAAATATAAACGTTCTTCACTTCCAATTTCGTTTCATTAAATAGTGTTACAATTAATAATCTTCCCATAAATTTGTATTAAATAATTTCCATCAGTTTCATTTTTTGGAGAAACTAGTGGTTTTTTTTACTTAAAAAATAATAGCAAATACGACCATTTCAGGAATATGATAAATAGCATATCAAAGAAAAAATAAAACTTGCGGCTACTTGCTCTATTCATTCAAAAACATCGAGATAAATAAATCATAATAGTGATATTTCTTTTCATTAACTGAAAAAGAAATATCTGTCGGAGAAGATAAAGCTTTGCTTAATCATAGGAAGAGACTTATATTTAATTCAGGAATTGTCTCATCTCATTAGCCACAAAAGATTGTACCCGTGGGTGGCCTTAAAATATGATAAACCTCTAAGCCCATTTCCGCATGTTAATATCATTCTAGACATCCTTTCTTCGACAAAGCACAAATGAAGGAACTACCCATATTGGCCTTTTGATTCTATCTTTATGCATATAATAGCATTAACATAAAGAGAGAATTTTTTTTCTTCATTATAGATATAAACGAGTGTGCAGTAGAGCCAAGGCTATGGCTGCCAGCATATATCTGCGAAAACGGTGATGGCAGATATACATGTGACTGTTACTTTTTTTTGGATCGGATACATACTAAACAACGACAGAAAGACATGTACACAAGGTACACAGGTTTTAAATTGTTATAAAAACCACGTCTTTTATGTAAGCTTGCATGTATGAAGTAGAGTGACTTACAACAACATAATTTGGCTCATAGATTTTTAAGCGGTCGAACTTTAATGGTCCTAAAAAGAGTACATTTATTCTGTAATGATATGTGTTGATTTTATTGTTGCTCAGAAATAAATATTTTTAAACTTTATCTTTAGGAGCGTTATTGGCATTAGGACAGAGGTCTGAAATCGGTGCTCATTTAATCCTAGGCTCAACACAGACAACATTTTAGTAGTATCTTGACTATATTCTCTTGTTATGGCAAATAAGTTGCTGTTTAGGTACTTTTGATGAAGCAAGTGAGGCAGTAAATTATATTAAATATATATGGAAAGTAGCAGGAATAAATAAATATTGTTTTATATAAATTCATTATTGTAGTGCTTACTAACAATTTTGCAATAATACCATACGCTTCAGAAACACTCCGTTTTTTCCAAGTTTGTTTATTATTTATTTATTATCTTCATCTTCATGGTATATCCATCTAAAAACAAATAGGTCTAGTAAATAATTAGTATGCTGAGTCTGCAAATATTTTGTCTAAACAAAAAAAAAAAAAAAAAAAAAAAAAAAAAACAAGGGTTTGGCAAGCACATGGTCATTACACTTTGCGGTAGTAATTGGTGAGAGATTTTACTTATGTTGAAACTCATTTACATATATTCGGCAAAAATTATTCTATTTTTTTTATAGTCGAAGATCCATTTGTTCAACATTTTGCGAATTTAAAAACTGCAGTCAAATCTCAGTGGTTTTGGAAAATACGCAAGTTTTCCTGTTTCCTGTGTTATTGGGCCTACAAATTAAAATACTCTTACTATTAACACTAGAACTTGAGAAGGTAAACCACTTACACACTATTCGTTCTTTTTAATAGATTGAAGAATAATAGCGGAAATGCTTGTAATTCTATCTATCTGTTCAACTAACGATAGTAACTGTTTATTGTAATGCAGAAAAAAATGATTTTTTTTCAATAAATTAGTTGCTTTACGTCAATTATATTGGAATAGAAAAATACGGTAAAAATATAGGTTTCATTTAGTATGAATCACTGTAACCGTATATCTACGCATTAATCCTAATATGATGTCAGAACATAACGTTTCCAATTCTACTGCCTTTGATTTTTCATATTTTTTATCATTCTTAAATGGTTTCTTCTAACATCGAGTATCTTCTCCGCAAGCACTGGCGACATTAGTTTTTATTAATATAAAACTTTGTAAAAATATCCCGATATTTTATCAGCTATAATTCCTTGTATACAGATTGTCAATGATTGTGAAGACATCGAGATGTTGAATAAATGTAGTTACAACAGCACGAATTCAGTTGGGGTGGAATTACATTTGCTACTTGTTCGGAATGGTTTCCAACTGGACAACGACCGGAAGAACATGCAAAAGGTAAGTAGAATTTCTGCAATAATAAACTAACGATACGCTAATATTAATATTTTAGCACATAAAAACAGGATGACAAAAAACCTCCGATACCACAGCCTTGTAAATATAGTGTACCAGAAATGGAGGTTTATTGAATATATGATTGTAGAGTAAAGATGTGCTTCATACAACTTATCACAGTAAAATTGTAAGTTAAGCAAGGATGTATTGGAAATGTGACACATTTAAAGATGAGCTAATTGGAAGACAATACTAATACTTCTTTCTCTAGGTCATGTTTTATAATAACCGTTTAACAGTTGTATTGGATTATTTGCAAACGATCTTCTGTAATACTAATCAACTAGGTCAGGGGCCTACACTTAAAAGGAAGAATAGTTTATCTCGTTTTCAATGTTTGATTTTGTTGGTGTTGTTCTTGTTTTTTTTTTTTTTTTTTTCTTTTTGTTTAAAATAAATAAATCAAGGTTTTGGTACTGAAGTGGACGAGTAGCAAATCTATTTGTTCTTGATGTATACAGAATACAGTCGTTACTCCCATATATACGATGATTAATATTAACATAGATAGTTCGTTCACTTATAACTAGTGGTTAGTTTATTTATTTGTTCGGGGACCCGTAAAACGATTTCTCGGGAAAAGGTCTATTTAAGTTACATTATAAAGTTCCTGGACGAATATCATACAAAGAGTTGGTACTAAAGCATCTAAATAATGCTTATTTGTTTGGCCATGATAATTTTAACTTCTCTTTTAAATTCTGTTTCTTATGTGTCATTACGATAACGTTAAATAAACAAATGAGTAAGTTTCTTTTTTGGCTGTGACTTTATGCTGTTATTCTTACAATATGTGTGCGATGTCAGTTCAACTATGTGAAACCTAAATTTGTTCCAAACCGTTCACGTGTAATATTGGTGCTTGAGAATGTGCGATCATATGACAGGGTGTCTGTGTAAGGCCCGGATGGAACTGGCACATATTAGTAACCAGTGATAATAGACGTAAGTGTTAGTCTTACATCTCATGCAACGGTGCGTAATAACAACCACATGCCAACAACACAATGAGGATCCTACGTTTGCGATTGGTTTATTACAAAATGCCGGGTTTTCAGCAATGTTAGCAGTGTTTGCCAAGGTTTGAATCTTAGCTCATTCATTTTATAACTAACAACATTTTTTAATGAAATGGAAATGTAAGTTTCTATTTACAATCACGGTCTGTTATTAGCTTAGGCTTTCAAGTACACTGAATATGTATAACTATTTGATGTGTTGACATTAATGTATCAGCATAATAAGAGATAATATTGTACTGATTTGACTCTTGACTATACCATTTAAATATCGAGTTAAAGTTCTTTTGCAAAAGTTAAAAACAACTGAGACAAATGTACCCACAACAATCTATGTTGTTACAATCTTAGAAACAGCTTTTAGACGCCACTGCGCAATATCGGCGAATATTGCTTTGACAGCTATCATCATTTGTTGTATCCTTTGGTAGACTGTAGATTTTGAATGCTTATTTTTTCTAATTCAAACTTTCATAAGTATCATATTATAATAGAAATTATACAAATCGGGTTAGGAAACATTAATTAAAATAGTAATGCTTCTATTGTTTTGCACATCACATCAGTCGCAATATAAATAATGGAATTAGAGAGATAATGAGATAATGACAGAGGTATATCAACCCTGTATTAACCAGTAAAAGATGGATGTCAACAGAGAATTTGTAGCAAAAGACATAATATAAATTTCAGGTCAATATAAGCTTGTTTTTTGTATCAATACATAAAATAAATTACATTATTTTGTAACAAATAAATGTTTTTATTAGCTATTTTACCGAAAAAACTAGAAATAGTAGTCTTTGGTGGGCTTGTTGATTTTACTTTAAAAATATAATTAAAAAACATTTTCGTCATTTTATTGATCGAAATTTATATTTATCTGCAGATATTGACGAATGTGATGACGGAAACCTAAACGAATGTGATCACATCTGCCAAAACAATATCGGAAGTTACAGCTGTTTGTGCCATGATGGATATTTCTCAAATGGAACGTTATGCCATGGTAATTGATGCTCCTAATGGTTTTCCGTACTTTTCATTTTAATAGAAATAGTGTCACTTACGAAGGATACAATTCCATAGGAATTTTAAGCCCGGTCATATCTCATATATGGATTAGACTCATGAACACGTTTCAGTGACCATTTCGATTCATAGCTCATGAACATTTAAAAATACCTCACAATATGTTTTATATCGAAATACCTCAAAATGTGTATCTGAAGTTTGTGTTTACATATATGATAATGCAAGCGAAATCTGTAAAAAAGATATTTTGAGACAACTCAGACCTTATAAATAATCCCATATTCTACATTTGATAATGAGTGTTCGCGCCTAAAAATCTCTTATTCATTGTTTAAGAAGGATTTAAGGAGTCTTTCTTTACGTAAATTGTCAAATATTTCAAAACCAAAGATATATATATATATATTAGTATATAATATATATATATATAATATATACTATATATAGTATATATAATATATATCCAAAATTAAATTTTATTCAAATGCAGAGATCAAATCCACTTAACTAAAACCGTTGAATATAGGACAGTCATATGAACTTCTACTATTAACGAACGAACTAGCTAGTGTATTGATGGGGAATGTAAATCAAATAGATAAATGAGATTTTTTCAGACCTCAACGAATGCACTGGATTGCATAACTGTTCTCAAGAATGTGTGAATACAGAAGGAAGCTATTAGATGTGCATTGTAATGAAGGTTTTAAGCTCTCTGAATCAGATCATCGCACCTGCATGCGTAAGTAATTTGATTATATTTAGGGATGTATTTTTTAATCTTTACAAACGTAATTTCAAATAATCAGTGCCGTCCAAGGACGCGCGTACTAACCTTATTGTTGTGTAAATATTGTGACACTCATATATAATACTAATAATAATAACAATAATACATTATGTTGAGAAAATCTCACGATATAAAACAAGCGTTATACTGTGTATTAATATTGTATGGGACATTTGGAGACAACCATGAATCTTGAAATACTGATCGTATAGAATAATTATGGTAACAATACACATTTACAATGTTGTCCATACAAGCATATGTGGTGTCATGCAAGCATATGTGTTGTCGTACATACATGAAATACAAATCACTTACTTTCTCATGGAACACATTCTATTCATAGTCATGTTTTATTATTAATAATAACTACTTGGGGTTTAGTGAAATATATGTTGATGAGAGCATCATATTTACCTACAGCCTGTGAAACATACAAGTATGGAAAAGACTGTGCTTTCCATTGCATATGCGAGGAAGAATACACTGAAGCTTGTGACAATGTTGACGGAACAGTTCGTGTCAGGAGGGTTGGACGGGCACAGAATGTAATCAAGATGTCGATGAGTGTTCAAACAGTTCTAGCTGTGATTCTACAAGTGAAATAATGCAACAATAGCAACGGATCTTTCACCTGTGATTGTAAACAAGGATACGTGAAAAAACGAGAACCTACAGTGCATGGGTAAATATCAGATGATATATAGCATTATAACAATAATCCATATTGATACAATTTTGTGAGATATATAACAAGAAGTTAGTTTACTTGATTCATATCTTCTGACACAATATTTGTCATATATTATTACAATATTTAAAAAATATGTATGCAACTCAATAAAACTAGGTTTTTGCAAAGGTAACATGAATAAGAACATATTCGAACTGAATACTGCGTATGATGTTTTGAAAGTATTCACTGACTTCAAAAGGCAATAAATTGTAAAATATACCATCATAGGATCATTTTGTGTAGAATCTTTTCATTTTTTTGTAACCAATGTAGATATTAACGAATGTGATGAAGACACGACTCCCTGTACACAAGATTGCGTCAATACACCTGGCAGTTTTGAATGTTTATGTGCACCTGGCTATTATGGAAACGGAAACGTTGTACCGGTAATTGCTAGTTCTCTCAGCTCATATAGGTAAAATTGTCTATGCATGCCTAATTCACATTGAAATAACAAGTTCATATATTTTCTTGATCGAAATAAAGACATTGAGCTAGAAATATCAACGAGATTGTGATTAACCATCGATATATTAATAGTGTATTCT
The DNA here is from genome assembly GCA_029931535.1 of Margaritifera margaritifera. Classification (NCBI taxonomy): domain Eukaryota; kingdom Metazoa; phylum Mollusca; class Bivalvia; order Unionida; family Margaritiferidae; genus Margaritifera; species Margaritifera margaritifera. The sequence goes on along the minus strand of JAQPZY010001090.1, from coordinate 1,197,880 downwards.
TTATAAAACGTATCGATTATATTCACAGTTGAAACATCATAAGCTAATTTTTGAACTACACAGAGCACATTCTTATTATGCTCATCTTGTGACTTTTAGCTTTAACAGAATTGAAGTTCTGTGAAGTACGATTGCAAGCATAGATATTAACAACGGTGGGAACGTGGCGCTTAAGCGAACAAGGAGTAATATCTGATAAACGTGTACCACAATGCTGTTTTTCCTGGACTTATTTATACCCCCTATGTCACAAATTTGCATGGAGGCTTGTACTTTCCAAAATGTTGAATATCAATTGTTTGTATATCTACAGTCTTTGAATGCAAAATAAAAGAAACATGTCTACTAAGTTTTCTCTATACTTCAATTTATAAAATGAATATGTAAGAATATGTTCACAATAATTGCAAAATCTATGCAATACTATATATTTTTCCTTCATACTTGTGGTAAAACAAATTGCAAATTAAATCTCTTTTCATTTACATGTAGATTTTATAGTCATTTTGCAAAATGAAATGTATATCTTTTTATTGAGAGTAATTCTATTTTTCTAATAAAGTTACGCATGGTATTTACATCCAGTCGTGCATTTTCCTAGATCTCATATTTTCTCTTTCATTTTTAGTAGTTAATGTTTAATCATTTAGTAACTTATGTGGGAAGATTTACACAGTGCAAATACATTTATATGCCTTTTCAGCTTGCACAGACAACACATTTGGGAGCAATTGTAGTTCTTCGTGCTCCTGCAACATATCTAATTCACTAAATGAAAAGCAAACTTGTAATCCGGTTAATGGCACCTGTCTCTGCAAGAAAGGTTGGATGGGAGCTAGCTGTAGTGAAGACATAAATGAATGTGAATTCGAACCAAGTGTATGCCATAATACTTCCAATTCGGGATGTTATAACATTGAGGGATCTTTCAAGTGTTCCTGCCATTTTGGGTATAAACCTAACGGAATGGAATGTGTGGAAGGTATTACAAATTTTGTTGCGGTTGTGTTTCTTTTCTATTTTTTTGTTGTTTTGTTTTTGTTTATCGAATTAGCTACTTGTTGTTTTGAAATTCGTAAGAAACTGTTCTCCTTCACGAAACTTTTAATATTCATCCTTTTTCTCAGGAAAAGTTTCTACAGAATCATGTTACATATGTACGTAGTATAACATTTGGATGCTGCCAAAATTGTGAATATATGCAAAAGATTGTTCAAGAAACAGATTTTACTCTTTTTTTTATTTAAACAGATCTTCCTAAAACTACAACACCAATATCAGTAGAGGGTAAGTGCATATTCTTCTCATTGCATCTTCACTATTTATTTCAAATTACTTGTTCCAAAATAACTCGTCTTTCATGTACAAACTGTGTCACATAACATTATTTCTCAGGCGTGACAATATTTCTTTAAAATTTGAACGAAAAAGCTATTTGAAACTATAAAGTTTCGGTGGCTGTTTTAAAGGTTTTAAAAGAAAACAATGCTAATCTTCTGATCCGAATGAAACCAATGGAGATAATCTTCTGCTATTTTAATTGAATGGAATCCATTCAATATAATCATTCACAAATACCAAAAGTGCTGTCGTGGGTACGAGGCAAGCTGTTATGTATTAAGAAGTCAGACGAGATATGTAGAATAATCATCGTTTTCTTTTCTTTTATTTCTTGATATTCAATGAAGTGGGGAGCGAGACGCAACTCTCTAGTTCCATCTAACGCCTAAAACTTAAGACATAGTAATATTGAATTAGACATAGAAATATTAAATATTGAATTAGACATAGTAATATTGAATTAGACATAGAAATATTGAATATTGAATTAGACATAGTAATATTGAATTAGACATAGTAATATTGAATTAGACATAGTAATATTGAATTTATATATAACGTTTGAAGTAGTACATTTTCGCTTCCAGTTAGTTTCAGCAAAACTGTACAGTCTAAATGTTTTCTTTTTTTTCAGCCGAGCATGTTACATTTGGGGGAGGTATCACTTTGAATTTCATACTTCATCCATCAATCGATATTAAAGTTCCAGAAAACTATGCAAAAATAGAGTTTGATGCTTGGGATGCGGTAAGTTGATAATATGGCTCGTATGGACATGCGAAATGTTTAACTCTTTCAACCATTATTTCTTTGGATTCATAACATTTGTCAAAGTTTTTGTACTAAAACTCTATTCTTTCGGATATACTGGCTTACGAATTAATTCAATGAGTTAAAGACAAATTAAGAACTTCCTACAGTGCTTTAATTGGACTTTTAGGAAGCAAATATAATATTTGTCAATAAAAACTATTTTCGAAAGATATAAATTAATATTTATAGACTTTTTTATTTTCTTCATTTATTTGGGCTTTTAATATGTTTATGAAAGTATAGACACTAGATCTCTTTAAAAAGAATATATTAAAATATTACTGTAAATATTATTGTGAAGTATTTAAATTGTTTACGTGCCTGAATCTCGTGTTTGTCAAATATGTGTTCACTTTATTTCGGAGTAAGCGTATCAATCATCGCATACAAAGTTATTTATAGAAATTAAGAATCAAAATTGAAGCAGTAACGTATTTTATGCACAAATTGGAATATACGGAGAGTGCTAACACATATGGAGAGTATTAACACATATGGTAACATATTTCCTTTATTCTAGCTCAGCGATTTCTATAGAGGCAAGATGGCTCAGATGTTCGTCAGAATCATCATATTTTCTATTCGGTAAGATTTTCCACCTTTACTTTTTCTATGCAAACAGTTTTGAAGTATATTACGTATTAACAAAAAATAGCATCTACTGTAATGAACATTCAAATGACTCGAAATATTACTCTTATCCTTCAATATAAATATGTCTCAAGTTTTTGAAGCTTTGTGTGTGTGTATATATATATATATATATATATATATATATATATATATATAATTATAACTATACACCAAACAGATAAGAAAGTGCTATCCCTGGATAATACAGGAGAATGCTTGATGCTTGATAACATTAACATAATTTTTAAATAAGAATAAATAATATCATCATACAAGTTACAGAATTTTAATTCGTATTATACGGAGAATCGAAACAGTCTCCCCGGGTTACGGCACCCATCGCCTTGCTTGTAAGAACCAACCCCTATATAATATCGACCTTGCACACATCACCGCGGACTCGGGTTCGAATCTCCGTAGAGTACGAGTTAAAATTCTCTAACCTATATGATAATATTATTTTTCATATATATATAATATATATATATATATATATATATATATATATATATATATATATATATATTATATATATATATGCGATGCGCGAAGCGCAAAACGTTCCTTCAAGACATAACTGCTCACTGTTTTTGTGTACTTTTTACTTTGTGTTTTATACTAGTCGAGGAAGCTTGATCCTGGATTACAGTATCATCATTAAGAATTCAGATGAAGCCATTCTAAAGTTAGCAGACGCCAATGCGAATTTGGCATCCGGAGGGAAGATCAGACTAGCTGGGCAAGAGAGTTCAACACTTCGACTTACAGTGCAAGGAAAAGAATGTACAACTTTTAGAATATTTCTTTTCCAACTAGTTATTTTGTTTGTTTGAGTACATATGAGTCATGTTTATGAATGAAAACTTATAAAACTGTTATGACAATCATAATCAAAACATATACATATACATGTCTTAGTAATATATTTTGCCGTTGTCAGCTATATTCAAAACATGTTGCTGCAGCAGTGGCCTTTGATCATTTTACTGATGATGTTGACTACGACAACGATGGAGAGAGTGACGATGATAATAATCGTTATGATCACTTTACATATATATATATATATATATATATATATATATATATATATATATATATGTATGATTGGTTGTGTGTGCGTGTATGTGTGTGTGCGTTCGATGGTTTATTGTATTGAATTCATCATTTAATTTATCTCCTATAAATCGTAGAGAATCAGTTATATTAACATGTACCGGTGTATGTTTTCTTTAGGATTATGTAAACGAACCTTAAAGAAAAATTACTAGTACGAATTGATGTAAAACTTTTTTCTTAGTGCCTAATGATACTTCGGCAGACGAGTTATTGTGTAAGAGTTACCTGTCATTGAAAGGGGACTGTGCCTCTGGCGAAGAATGTATGATTATCGACAAACGACCAACATGCACGTGAGTATGGAAAATATATTCTCCACCCAAGAGGTAGATACACAGACAGGTACATACATACATAGATACATACATACGTACACACGTAAGTACAAACATACACAGGAACACATAATGAGATGTTGCGTTTGAAAATGAATAGGCAATCAAGAAAACCACTTAAATGTATTCAATCTTTACTAGTCTCCTCTTTATTCAATTTAGCAAGTTTAATTGGCTCATAATTATTTCATTATAATAAACACTACATTTTCTTTTCTTATCTAATCTATGTCCGTAACCATTTCATGTCTTATGTGTATCTCTTTCAGTCAAACAAGGCAAGAGGGTAAGTAGGCAAGAGTCCATTATACTTTATTTTAAACTCATATCACTTTGAAATACGTTAATATAAAATCTGTATCGAACACAAGATTATGAATTCGTCTCCTCCTTTTCATATTTCTCTATCGTGATTATATTGGTTACATTGCGGTTATATAATAACGTTTGTAGGGACGTTATATCTTTTACCTTTATCTTTTTATTTTATATACATTTAACAGAATTTCAACATGTTTAACTTGTATCTTTAATCATGTTTTTGTGCAATTCTTTATGTTTACACTTTTACAACTTTACCTTATATCGGCACCATCTGGCTATTATTGTCCATACTTGTCATTCAACGAGAATACATGTATACATAATATTCAATTTTTGCACATATCTATTGATTAAAAACGGACAACATGCATTGTGCAACCCTAATCAATTAATTTACCTTTTTTTCATAATGCACATTCGCAAGATAAATGTGCAGTTTAGACAGAGAGAAAAACATGCTATAACCGTTGATTAAACATTTCCATGTAGCGGCAAATTTTATCTGACTTTATAGGCATTTCAATTGTTAGCATTCTTAGTGTCTGAACTACAATGCTACTCCATTAACTCAAATACAGCAGCCATTTAGTGATGGGGGCATTGAAAATTAGTTGCAGAGACCAGTACACATTTTATAATTTGTCTTGGTCTAAATTCCTATGGCAGCCGTAGGAATAGCAACACGTTCTTGGAATAAATGCTATATTGTCTGTCAGTGTTAAGAGTATCCAAAAACATTTCTTTTCTTTTCTATTATTTCGTAACGTACATATTGTACTCAATGGTTTTCACAGAATCTTAAGAACAAGAAATATCTCGAAAACTTAAATTCACTTTTAACAGAATACATATTAACATTTCACTTCATTCTTTACAGATAAAACCCTCATTTTCGTAGGAATTGGAATTGGTGCATCATGGTTTGTCCTACTTGTGCTTGTTGTTACTGTGGTGGTTTTACGTGCAAGAAAATCAAGACGGAAATGGACTATCAAAGAGATGATCTACAGAAGGTATTACGTTTACAAATACTTACAATTGATGTATACATTATATCATCTGTGGGGATTTTTTTTCTTCTAAAGATTGAACAGTGCTATGAATTTTATACCAAACCGTAGAACAGTCTCAGTACCATCATGTCATTTCTCCAAGTTACCATTTGATCTTTAGTGTTTTATTAAGCATTGTTTCTGTCGCTTTTTTACGCGCAAAGTTTTAATTCCAGTATTAGATCTACCAAATAATAGGCACATATGCTAAGTCAACAATCCAAAGTAAAGTTAGTAAATCAAAGCTTGGCAGTTGTGATCAGTAACGGGACAAGCTTTTATTTATTGTTACAACACAAAGTTTGGCACATCTATTGTAATGATGTGTGTGTATATATGTATGTATGTGTATATATGTATATATATATATATATATATATATATATATATATATATATGTGTGTGTGTGTGTGTGTGTGTGTGTGTGTATATATATACATAGTGACTTACAAATATACACCATGCAGAATAGAAAGTGTTATCAATAGATGCTACAGGAGGATGCGTGATAATATGAAGTGAATTGTTAGATATGGAGACATAATAGTATCATACAGGTTAGAAAACAATGAACATATAATACCAAGCGCTTAGGGTGTCAAAACTTATTGCGACACTAAATATGAAGCTGAATAGATGGTTTTAGTATATATATATATATATATATATATATATATATATATATATATATATATATAAAGAGAGAGAGAAATAAAAATTTAGAAATAAATAACAAGCATGTATTGATAATTGATAATGTACTGTATTTGTTTATGCTTTAGCAATGAAAACATTGATCACACAATACAAGAACGGTACACCGCTGACTGGATACATGATATAAAGGAATCCCCGTATCCTTCTGAAAATCACGAAGATTCCTCATGTGAATATCAGCTGAGTTATAATCCTGGAAGGGTGAATCACAGTCGCAATGAAGAGATGGGTAATATATATATATATATATATATATATATATATATATATATATATATATATATATATATATATATATATATATATATATGTGTGTGTGTGTGTGTGTGTTTGTGTGTGCCTGCGTGAAGTGTTATATTCATATATTTAAAACGCAGAACTCCAAACTACCGTTATCTTTAAATGAATGAATATTGGAAGAAAATATTGTTATTGGTGGATATACGATATACTTATAAAAAGGTAAAATAAATTTTTAAAGCATATTAATAGTTTCCATATTACTAATTGAATATCAAAGATAAAAGGTGCAAGAACTTTAAAATATAAGGTAAGTCTGATATACGTTAGATACCAGTATTATACATTTTTTTAAATAATTTGCAGGTTCTGTGAAGTGAATGCTACATTATCCCTATGAAGGCTGATCTCATTTACATTCTTTATATTTTCTTCTGTTAACGGATCGGCCTTACTTAAAGTCTACGTTAACGTGGCTATGTGGGTTCCTTTATTCACCTAAAACAATAGTGTTCTTCTAAACATTACCACTAATGTAGTTTTTCCTAAGTCCGTCCATTCATGATTTCTTGAGTGATCTGCACCTTAGATGCCATCACAAAAGTTCCCGACGAAAATTATGGAGTTCTACAATGGCAACCGGGCACAAAACTGGGTTAAGAAAGCAGACTCTAGGAATAATCTTTATCAGTACAGTTGGTAGAAAACCTATTTTATTTTTGCAACGCACGGTGCTTATATTATGACATTATAACGAGACATTCAAATAGTGTTAACACTGGATCACAGCTCTCGGTTGGTCTCGTTCAAAACTGTCGACTTGCTTTAACACTCATTTTGTCGCATTAATGCCTGGAGCTGTTATATAAAAATCTTGCAGAGAATCGTTGTCGATATTCTGCGAAATAAATTGAATAATCGCCATTTAAAGGTATGTATAATTACAACCTCAAAATTGCAACCAATAGCTGAAATACAGCGCTGCCACTTGGCCTGTATGATTTGTACTTTAATCGATATCACACTAACACACACATAAGCACAAACACGTACGTACACATACACACATATATATATATATGAAAACCTTTATAGGATATATATAAATATATATATATATATATATATATATATATATATATATATATATATATATATATATATATATCAAACGGCAGCTTTGCAAAACAGTTTCCCAACGTTCCGAGCTACACAATCTCCTGTTAAACAACTTACAAAGACAAAACAAACACGTAACACAAAAGCCTTTATAAAATAGTTTGCGTGTTTAAATGACAGGTGAAATCTACAAACAAAAGTTAAATAACAAAAAGATGCAAAACCATCAAAATCTATATGCTACATGTCTATTTCCTGTTGGGTTCAGAATATCAAAAGATTATCAAAATTAACCAAAGGTGGTGTAATCCGTGTAAGTGCGTGTTATCCGTGTTTCTTACCTATTTCCAGGCTAAGGAAAAACGAAACCATGCTAAGCAAAAATGAACGCATTCTAAGACCAGAAGATACATTATGTACTAAAATATTATTTTGTGTTAAATTTATGATTATAGAAGGTAGTAAAGGAAATGTATCATGAAAATGTTGAAGCGTAATAGTGAAAAATAGATAATAATAATAATAATAGTAATAATAATAACAATAATAATAATGCACAGTAATGTAAAGTGTGAGGGGTCATTTGCAATGTTAGAAATGTTGGAAAAGTATATATATATATATATATATATATATATATAGAGAGAGAGAGAGAGAGAGAGAGAGAGAGAGAGAGAGAGAGAGAGCGAGAGAGAGAGAGAGAAAGAAATATATATGCATGCCTTTTAATGCCGATAACACTCAGAACCAGTCTGAACTTTTGATTTTATGTGTATGTTGTTGAAACCATGCTGCATTTTTTGTGCCACATATTAATTATTTTTCCCATGAAATGTATACTCAGCATATGTGAGTGCTTAAGTTAATTTTGCTTAATTAATTCGAAAGCTAGAACTTGAACCTGATGTCTAGATTACTAATTGGCGTATTATTTGTACCAACCAGAATATAATGTAGTGCACGTGTAGCATATTTGTATTATGAATGACCTTAGCTTAATTCCGGTCCAATTACAAGTCACATACTCTTAATACGTGTCGATCTTACAGGGTTCATTTGTATTATGAATGACCTTAGCTTAATTACGGTCCAATTACAAGTCACATACTCTTAATAAGTGTAGATCTTAGAGGGTTGATTTGTATGTGAAACATGACACTTTGGACCAAAAACTCATTTCAGTTTCAGTAAAGGGGTTTCTGTTTACAAAGATGGTTATATTAAAATCAGTCAGGAAAAAAATCTGAGGCCAGCAAATTATTTCGGTTGATTGGTTTTACCTCATATGTCATGTGTTTGCAGCCTAAAAGTAATAAGTTAATATAGTGTACTTCGGCTTCAGAAGGATGAAAAAAGCTTGATATAGTTAAGAATCATATTGACTCCAGTACACTGGATGCGTGCTAATGAAAATGATACAACACAAAAGCAGATATATATATATATATATATATATATATATATATATATATATATATATATATATATATCAGTCAGCCGCAAACAACGATATGTCATATCATCTGCTTTATTACTGGAAAACAGGGGAGATTATTCAGATTGTCCATCACACCGATATGAAATGATCGCAAACAAAAACAGAACAGGGGAAGAGGTATCTGAAAACATTCCATTGCATTACCTTATTTATCAGATTTATATATATATATATATATATATATATATATATATATATATATCAAATTAATTGGCTTTGTGATGTATTTTTTTTTATGTTCCTTGCCTTACTTTTGAATAGCATTATGACATAATTTAGCATGAATTGATTTGTCATGAACGATGAAATAAGGACTGCAAACTAGATAATCAACTGACCCATTTCTAAAGATTCGCATCAACATTTTGTGTTCATATTTAGACATAAATTTCAATTTCTCTTTTAAAAATATATCGTTGGCATATCTACATATATCTATAGAAGTATTGTACAGAATACAATTATGATATGTTTATATAACTATGGTATAAATGATACAATAAGACGACAAACACTGCACAGACTGACCAATGTGGCTCATAATATGAATATACACTATTATTTATTGTTGAAAAGTGATAGAAGTACTAATAGTAGTGATAATAAAATAATAATGATTATAACAATAATAACACTAACCTTTTTTCCTGTAACATTGAACACGGACCCCACAATTACATTATTATATTCAGTCTGGTATATACACATTGTGCTATTATGTTATAATTTACACACTGATTATCTGATCATTCAATGATTTTGACAGGAATAGTACACAATTATGCAAGATATTATAATTATTACACGATCTTTGCAGGAAGTTGTAAAACTTGTAATAATTAGCATCAGTTTAGACGTTTGAAGGAATATGAGATCTTTTCAAATTGTTGGGCATTCGACATTTGACAACAAAGTGATATTCATCTTCAATATATGTGCCTAAAGCATACAGTCGCTGTATATATAGAATAGTTTTAAATCTACTAAATTAGTCATGATATGGAAGTTTTCACTTTTAACTATTTTAAGTATTAGTATTCGTATGCAAACTATCTATGTAATAGTGGCTACATAAATAATGTCTTATCCTGTTTATAAATCGTGGATTTTTCGACTCAATTTAAATCTCCATTCAATTTACGCAAGTCAATATGTCAACGTCTCTATTTGACAATAGAAAATACATTTTAGTAACACACACCTCCCATACTGTATGAAAATAGTACATATTCAACTTGATTTGACCAACATTCACTATGATCACCCCAAGTTAACAGTAAATTATAGCTCTGTTTTCGAAATGTAGTAGATGGGTGCCATCTACTTGATTTCCTAACCAAAAAGCTATAATTTTAGCAGTTTAAACCAGTATTTCATTATCCTACAAAATCTTACTATTTGCATTGGCGTTCTCCCTAATTGATGATAGATAGACACGTTAGGCGTTTGTTTAGTGATTCCATAAACACATTTAATTAGATTCATCAAAGTCCAACATCTCTGACCTATGGTTTAGGATCTATGCTATTTTGGTATCAAATATTTAAAACAGATGTTTTGAAGACAGTTTATAAAGCGATTTAATTGGACTTTCAAGTCATACAGTGATTTTGCTGCTTGTGCTGATTGTGTTTTGTGCTGTTCGTCTTTTCTAAGTTTGTTTGTGATTTCTAAATACTGCAATACTTCTTTAACGTATAAAGTAATCTCAGTAGCTGAACCTCAGTTACAGCAAGTATTACCAAATCCTCAGAGTACAATAATGCAACCTGTGTAATGCGGCTATTCAGCATAAAAATATGTGACTTCATATCGTTTACGAACAACACGAAAATGATAGGTGAGAAAACACAGCTTTGTCTGTTACCAACTGGGCAGTTAACTGTTTGAGTAATAATAATAATAATAATAATAATAATAATAATAATAATAATAATAATAATAACAGGGACAATAGAGACAAATGAACCCTGCAATTATTTATAGATTGTCTAAGTGTGGATTTTACAATAGGAAATTATAACTTTTTTCCTTGTATTTTACATATTCATCCAAAATATACGCCACAGTGAAAAACAAAAACGATTCCTAACTACCTTTCAATATCTTCTCCCAAACTGACGGTATAGACGTTAAAAACAATTTTTAAAAGAACTCACTTTTCTATTTTCATCATTCTTTATTTCTCCTTTAAGTCTTTTAAACCTGTGCTTTGCTCTTAGACAATGTTAAATTAAAGTCAAAGTGTTTTCATTATAATTTGTATTTGATTTCATTTTCTTTATTATTGTCCCTGTGTGGTTTGCAAAAGAGAAAATGTGACTTTTTTTAACACCATAACCCCGAGAAGAACACGACTCTTTTTAAACAGCTGTCTGCTAAAAGTTAAAATTATTGGCTTCAGGATAGAGATCTGACACTATCACATTACATCCGTTTTTCTTTTACTTGCAGAAAGGAATGAACAACTAATACTGTGAGGCGGGCAGTGGAGAATACAATGAAACTTATCAAAATATACATTGACTCAGGATGAAGTAATATATTATAATGCGAAATTTCAAATGGTTTGTTTGATTTTTGATCTTGTTTTCTATAAAGAGTAATGGAACTAAAATAGTATACATTTGTATAAAACAAAATGAAATACGTACTTGACATATTAGTTCCTTCTTAATTTTTCAAAAAAAACTAATGTGAAGAATTTATTCATACCTAAAGAAAGAAGGTACAGACTAGTCTGTAACAGCAACCTTAAATAAAGGAACTGTACTTTTACTTTTACTTTCTTTTGAAAGACAAGATTCATTTACAAGGAATCGCCATAAACGTGAACGGAGAAATTGCTGAACATTTATGAAAACTATTTATTGTAACTTTACTCTTTATTATTATAGCTTATGTAAACTTTGAAATAGATTATTTTTCTTTGTGTATAATTATATATATACATATATATTCACTCTTCAGTATATTTTTTGCTGTACTATCACACTCTACTAATGTTAAAAGTACTCTCCAAATCTCTTAAGTAAGTTGTACTATTTATTGTATTTTTACTATATATCATTATAGCTTGTGTAAACTTTGAAATAGATTATTTTTCTTTGCGAATAATTATATATATATATATATATATATATATATATATATATATATATATATATATTCACTCTTCAGTATATTTTTGCTGTACTATCACACTCTACTAATGTTAAAAGTACTCTCCAAATCTCTTAAGTAAGTTGTACATTTTTCACGTATTTCTTTGTGATTTTTTTTAGAAATAGCATTCGTAAATCTTATTTTTAATCAGTTCAAGATGGGAAGCCTGCAACATTTGTAGCAATGGAAAGTTTGTATTATGTTTGAAGGTGTACATATCTCACTTGGATAATACTTTGTTTAGGATATTCTCTCTCTCCCTCTTTCTCTCTCTCTCTCTGGTTGGATAGCTACTGGGCGTGGTAGACCCTTTTACAATTAAGAATACATATCCAGAAATGACAATGCAATTTGTTCAATCACCATGCGTCATTATCAAGGGCCAGGAAGAAATTGATGGTCTTTGTCTTTTCGTCTGTCCATTACGCTTTACTCTCCTTTGCTTTTATTTTCGAATGAACCAAAAATTATCCGTTATACTGGCAAACATAAAAGGAGGCGTGAACCATTATTGTGGAGGGGGTGGGAGAGGAGTATTTTCTTCTCTTTTTTTTTTTGGTCTATTTTTACAGACATTAGGGTGGCCCCAAGGCAATGAAAACATTTCCGAATGATACACCGTACATAAAGTTTACATCTATAAGGAAGTTTGACATAGAAGATTATAAAAGACGACACAATTATTAACAGATTCGAAACGTTAACCCTCTATTATAACCAAGGTTGGCTGGAAGTCTCGAGAGGTGTGATTCCTTACTGTAGAGAGATGGTGGGAATGGGTCGGTTAAAGTAGTTATTATCCTCAAAAACATGATCATGTTGTTTCTTGAGTTTTTAGATGTAATGAATGCATGTTATATAATAATAGTAAGTACTTTAAAATTCATGTTTAAAGAACGTGATTTGCGTTGACATGCAGTTAAAAATACTTGTGTTATAAATGTCTCCAAAACAGCAATTTCCTAGTATCAAATCGCCGAATATGTCTTGGGTTGGCCTCACCATTAGAAATAATAAATGTCTGTAAACTTCGCATGTGTTTTCCTTGCGTTGTGGTATCCTTGCCTCGCTGAAATATTTGCCAGCGTTTTCGCCAAATCGCTTTTTTTAGTCAGCTACCCGAGTCGTCTTCTAAATTTTCAAACATTTTGAAATATCGCACATGCTTTCAGACTCCTGAGACCGAAGCCAAATTTGGCAACTTGCATTCCATATATGGTACTTCTAAAACCATTTATTTGCATTTACCTATTTTGAGATGACGCTGCGCGGATATTTGAAACTAATTTATTCCTTTCTTTGGAAGCAAAACCAACGGGAAAAAAAAAGATTAGAGCGAAATCGATGAATAAAGTAGAGTTTGCTTGACTTTTATTCATAAATCAAATTTTAATGTTGAAAGAAGAAGGAGAGGTCCAAAATACTTCTAAGATAGTCCACTGCACAAGTGGTATGTCTTACTTACAAGAGACGAATAAGTTAGGAAAAGAACTTGGTTTTAGGAAAAGTTCTCGAAATAAAAATAAAACCAGAGTCTATTGGAATGAAATATTCGCACAACATAATCTGGAAATCAGGTCAAAATAAAGGGTTCTCGAAATACTACATATGGATTGAGCAACATGACGTAAGTTGTCAAATTTGGCCTGTGTCTCAGGAGTCAGAGGGCATATGCGAGAAATAAAACAATGTCTGAAACTTCCGAAAATGGCTTCGGTAAATGTCTTAAAAAGGCAATTTTGACAACTATTCACGCTCGATGGAAAAGATATATTTCTTAAGGTGAAGACGTATGCTCAGGCTACTTACATATTTAGTATCTTGCTTCTAAATGGAGGTAAACTCTTGACAAAAGCTGCTATAACAATTCTGGCAAATGTTATTTTTCTCCTCACGTGGTTTATGGACATCACGCTTTGTCCTGGAGATGAACAGTAATAGCCAAATGAAGAAAGGAATTTCATAACGGAGAAAACTCGGTCTACCGGTCACGATATTGTTATTTCAGTTATAAGAAAGATAAATATCTAGCAATATGTTATCTATGCATATCATTGCTGCTCTCTAACGTCATTAAACCGTGTTGTTGTAGACTGTAATAGCCAAAAGGCATGCTGTTATTCAGCCAGTGAGTTGGCCAATGCATACTCTTTATAACATGATAAGAGATAAATGATTCAACCCCATTTGATCCAAATGACTTTAAACGCAAAACACAAACTTGAATATGTACTAAAAAATATATGTCACAGCGAGGGCAACCAATAAATGGTAATTGGAAAGGTTGCGATCTTTAATGTGTCGTCCCCTGCTGGAAATCTGGAAATAAAACTGCGTTCTATTATTTCGAAATGAAAGTCCTTTTATTTTTCATTTCATTCTTATTAGTTCTTGTATACCTAGTATATATGGCCTCTTAAAGACTTCTTTAAATATCACAATGTTTTTATTTGCTTCAAACCCAATATTCCCATTAATCTACTTCAACGCGTCTGGACAAAATATATGTAGGTATTGCCAACGCCATCATAGATCATGGCTGCAAATAGAAGTAGCACCAACGTTTATTAAGGAAAAAATATTGATTGTAAAGAAACTCCAATATTACACGACGATGCTCTAATCATAAACAATACGTTTATATTGGAAAATTATGTCGCGCTACAGTCTGCAATAACCTTGCAGCTTATGATTCTTATTAGGCGCTAAATGAACAGAAGAACTTACGTGGGACCTAAACCCCAAATTATTTCAAATCCTATTAAGAATGTGCATAGTTTTTAAAAAAATTATGTTCTTTCTATTTCGTTTGATGAGTTCTCATCTGACATTATCACAGGCTAAGAATTGAACTATAATTCTAAACAAAAGATATGCTGAAGCAATATTAATCACACATTGTTTTTCTTTTACGGAATCTGATATCCGAAATATCGTTCATGTAGATGTATGTATTGAAGTCGTTCAGAATTCATCAAAAAAGGGAAAGAGAAAATAGTATTTCTGTTTGTATTTATAGCAGAACTGTAAACTGTTTATGAAATAAACCACTGAAATTTATTTTGCTAATTTTCGTTACTTGCATGTTTATTGAAATAAACCACTGAAATTTATTTTGTTAATTTTCATTACATGCATTGTGTCTGCAATTTCAGAATCGAATCATTCCTACGTATACATTGGCTCACGTTAACTGTATTTTTTGCTTTTATACCTTCTTTTAAAAAATGAAAAGATCAACTTCATAAGTCACAAGTAAAGAAAAAGTGAATTATTGTTTTGATCACTTGTGAATAGATTTAACTTTATGGGTTTAACTCCTTTAATCTGAACATTTGACAAGCAATTAGTAGTTTGCCTGACAGTGTATACTATCATTTACTAATATATCGACAAATTCAATGGTAATTATGAAGTGCCTTGTACACACAGATCTCTGTACTAAAGCTTTCCTGTGTGAAGTGTTGGGAATTTAATATGATTACTTTACTCGTCATGCATTTGATACTTTTGATTTACTTGAGCTTTGTACATATAATTGTGAGGGGAGACAACTCGTTCATTGCAAAAGCGTTCCTGGGTGAAGTGTTAGTGGATTTAACACGATTTCGTTACTCGTTATGCATTTGATAATTTTGATTTACTTTAGCTAAGTACATAGAATAGTGAGTGGAGGCAACTTCATTTACTATCCAGTATCCAAGTTTATGCGATTTTGCTCACCTCACCCACCTCATGTCCTCCGAACGTCAATTCTTGTCCATGATTCAAGAATTTGATGTAAACTTAAAACTTGTTACAGATTACTCATACAAGCAGGCAATTGAAAGTTTACGGTACTAAATTGATATCATGGAATCTTTCAGAGAGACAGGATAGCTTTGAGTTTAATGTTTCATGCGTGACGTGCCTGTAGATTAGTTATAACGTAGGACCAAATTATCGTGTCACTTTCAGTGAGGCAGACTTCACACTATATAACTGCGACAAAATTAAAAGGCGCTCTTCGGTGTCAGTTGGGAAACAACGAAGGTTTCATCTTTAATAATTTAATCATAACACATGGGATTAAGAATGCCCGCTTGTGTAAAATCAACGCAACTCCAAATGAGGTTGTCATTACGTTATGATGTAACAGATATGACGTCACGTGTTACCTCATTCGGAACATCCTCGTCTGTTTCTGATGCGAGCCGAATAGTTTTATAGCCTGAAATGGAAAACGCCCAGTTGTTGCTACCAAAGTGTATCGAAGTGCTATGAACTCTGTGAGAGATTTGACGTAAAATGACATGGTTCCGAGTTCTTTCTCTTTTTAAATAATAAAAAAGCATAATGCTTATACAATTTTAATAATCGCAATATCAGTCCTGTGAAAGAAAATGATAAAGTCAATGAGAAGTTTTCCAGGCCATGGAGAACTGTTTCTAATTTACGTACTGCACTAAATCGGTTATGCAGACTTTCTGTTGTGGAAAACAAACTGATCACAATAGTTATATCATTCTGAACAAATTCACTGAACAACATACGCTTTATTTACTTTGCAGACCCCCTAAAACTAAACTGACATGGTTTCCGACTTTATTAAATATCCTCAAAATATATATTTGTATGTCATGTTCCTATCAACACAAAAAAAAGAAATATTATTTTCCTCGTTATGTAGTATAGAATCGATTATCAATGGAAGGTTCTGAATCTTTAAAGCAGCGAAAAAGTGATAAGATTTTCGTGAAGATTTTGACAGGAGAAAAAATGATGCGACTAACTCTTAGAATCATAGGCAAGAGCAAATGTTATTCAAAATCGGAACACTAGAAAAAAACTAGGTTATTATTTATTCTTGATTTTACTTGTTTGTCATAAATATCCTGCCAAATTTTGCAAAGCGATCATCATTGTGTGTGCTTACTATGAACGTAAATTAATATTCATAAGAAATATCGTTGTCCTTATAACACATCTATTTTCCTCTTTTTCCAGAGATTATATAAATGTTACGACTTCGTAAAGGTTGTATGTGTTATATTCTGCATTTTAAACAAAAAATACTATTTTTGTCTTTCGAGAAAAAAAATAATACCTTATAATCTCATCAGATATGATTTTCTACACTAAGACCAAATCATATGCACTAATTTACTGTATTAAATGAACATAACTGCTTATTTGAGACGTACGATAAATATACATGTATTCCATATTTGCTCCCCCCCCCAAAAAAAAAAGAAATATATATATTATATTCGAGGAACATCGACATGATGTCTATCACAAGTAAAGTGTAATAGGATTGAGCCTTACTCTCGAACAAAAGCTATTCTGCAAAGCCCATTCTTATTTGAGCCACAATGACTTTGACATTTGAGCATTTGACCCAAAATCAACAGTCCTATTCCAAATTTCAAGTGCCTTTAATATTTGACCTTTCCACCCTAAAATCGGGAGGTTTCCTCCATACGCAGGTGCAGCCATCCACAAAATGTATTCTACATATGTGATGTAGAACTAATGTCATTGTGCAAAAACCATTTTTCTTCTTTCAATCACAGAGATCTTCACCTTTGACCTTTCTACCTCGCAATAGATAGGATTCTTCCTTAACCCAGATGCAATCCACCCACAAAGGGTTGGTAATTGCTGATAATGGAGACCTCGAGTTATTGTGCGGAATTCACTTCTCTTCTGTCAATCAGTGACCTTAACCTTTGACCTTTGTACCCCAATATCAATATATTTCATCCGTTCTCTTCTTGCAAGTGATCCTTACAGTTTGGTAACTGTGGATGGTGAAGAACTCGAGTTCTTCTGCAGTAACCATTTTGATTTTCGTTCATTTACAGTTACCTTGACCTTAGACCGTTTCACACCGAAATCAACACGGTTTCTATCTGTACTAAGTCAAATTGCAAGCCGTCCACAAATTTTGGTAAAAATAAATGCTGAAAAACCTTAGTTACTATGTAGAAATCAGTTTTCTTTCTTCAATCACAGTGACCTCGACATTTTGACCTTTTGATCCCAAAATGGATAGAGTTCTTCCTGCCTATGTGCAAGCCATAACATGTTTTGACAACATTGCACATTGACCTTAGACCTTGTGACTCCGAAATCGACAGGTTTTCTCCTTATCTCCAGGTGCAAACCATCCACAAAGGTTTGTAACTATAAATAGTGAAAAACTGTAGTTATTGTGCACAAGCCATTTTTGCCATAT
Organism: Margaritifera margaritifera; assembly: GCA_029931535.1. NCBI lineage: Eukaryota > Metazoa > Mollusca > Bivalvia > Unionida > Margaritiferidae > Margaritifera > Margaritifera margaritifera. The sequence goes on along the minus strand of JAQPZY010001090.1, from coordinate 1,179,304 downwards.
AGAAAAAACATAAAAATGATTTCCTTCTTAAATTTAAAATTTGATCATTATAAATATAACTACTATGTATAGTATACCCTCGTACAGGAAGGGAATTTGCTAATGTCAGCTAAGGCAGGGAAAATAGTCTTGTCCATACATTTATTATATATATATATATATATATATATATATATATATATATATATATATATATACATATTTTATTTTTATTTTTTATTGTCTCCCTTGTTACAGCGTGCAAATTGAAGTCTGACTTGAATGGGGACAAAATGGTTTAATACAATTTGCATTACCCAAGCTCGAATGTCAAATGAACCTTATTAGAAACAATACACTGCATTTTCCGGAACTTTTATGACTTGACATTTAATGCTTTTAAAAATAAAATGTATGTCACATTCTAATAAGTAGCCATACAGTGGTTCGAAAAAGGACAAGATTGTCTCCCCTGTCTAAAGCATGGATATGAAATGACCTGCAATGCTGCATCAATACAGACGCTTTGTAAATGCAAGAACATGGCAAGGCATTGTTCGGAGATATATATTCATTATGTTTATCAATTACCATTTCATTAAATATGTGGAAAATCTCCTAGCATGACATTATAATGTTATCATCTGAATGTAATTAGAAACATATATTCTTTGTAACGCAGATAGATGTCATAGTTCTTTAGGTTTCTTCGTATGTCAATATGTGCGTTAATGTTTTGCTTTTGAACGAGAACTCGATTTCTAATTAACATATTTTCATCATAATTGGCACGGTGTGCGAGTACAAATGTCCAGTGCCACGCTCGCTTCGATTCAAAAAATTTTAAACTCTCAGCGAGCTTGTTTGTGTTCAGCATAACAAATGTTCCCTAAACTTCCAAAATATCTTGTTCCTATGTTTCAAAGGAGGAGACTATAGATTACTGAAAGATGTACTTGTTTCCGCGCAATATTTAAATATCCGCTTTACATAACTTACTAAACTCTATTAAACATCACTCAACATTCCCTTCTCAAAGGCGACAATTTAACTTATTTTCTTGAAAAATAAAACAAAGATAAACGAAAACAACAAAATGTTATATAAGTAAGAAATAACAAAACTCAACTAGCGATTCAATTATATATTCCAATTCATTCCATATATTTCTACAACGGTTTGACTATTATGTATGTTAGCGATGGCGGTAAACAATTATTAATCATTTGATGGAAAAGATGAATAGACAAAACTATATAAAATCGCCATAAACACAAAAATCTAAATGGAAACATTGGGTCTGTTGTTGTCAGCCCCTATGAAGTGCAAAGGCGAATTTTCACAAAGTGATGCCTATTTGTGCTTTATACATCTTTGTAGTGAATACGAAAGGCGTTAAGAATTTACATTTGTAAGTTTTGACTCAACCATTAAAATACATATTATGGACATATATGACAGCAATATATTCAAAAGATTAGAGTTTTAGTTCGTCCCAAGAAGGAATCGAATGCATGCTGAGAGTAACGGCACCTATCAACTAGCACACTTGCACAAGCAGCGTTCTAACCCACATGGCCATACACCTATCCCCAGTGAAGGACGGAACAAGGTCGAACGTAAGAACTCGAGGTGCACTCGCTGGGAAAGAGGAATTTAATACTTATCTCTATGCACAAACCCACTTGATTTCTACTTAGAAACGCTATGGATATATTTCTTTTGCAAAACCCAAAGCCACCACTTGTCTATCCTTTATTATATTTGTCACATATCATAACTCTGACACCACCCATCCCCACCCCCGTTGCCATCAACCTCCTATCCACTATTAATTTATTTGGTTTGGTTTGGAGTTTAAACGGCATAGCAACACAAGTAGGTTAATAGTGCCGAAGCAACAGGGGTACAGTGCCTTGCCCAAGGACACGCCACGGTAACCAACCAGGCTGATCCTACGGCATTATTCGAACCTGCAACCTATCGGTCGCGAGTCCGTTACGCTAACCACTGCACCACCGCGGATCTATTATTAATGTATTCACTGAAGAATTTATTCGAGTAATCATTCCTCTCTCTCTCTCTCTCTCTCTCTCTCTCTCTCTCTCTCTCTCTCTCTCTCTCTCTCTTTTACCTCTTTCCCTGAATCGTGTATGATTACATATATTTGTATTAATCATATTAATTTTGTGCCGCTTTCCCTGTAAATTTCTTATTGATTGTAGGGGAAGGGCTTATTCTATGTTGTTTCAATTTGTAATCTGATCCTATATGTCGACATTTATGGCAATAAAATATAGTTAAAGTGAATTAAACACCTTCCTATATAATAATAATTTTTTCAAAAACAAAACCTAGGCAACATACTTCCTATCTACCATTTTTCCCCAAAAAACACAAAACTTATTTCAACAACAAAAAAAAACAAAAAAAAAAACACTAGGCACCAACCCTTGTATTTAAGAAACAACTAGGCCATTAACCTTCTACATATTTTAAACAAGCACTACTTCACCAACCCTATCAAAATTTCCCAAAAAACACAAAGAGTCCAAATTTTAAAAAAAAAATTACCCTACCAAGCCTCCAATATTTTTCATACATCCACACTAAGTTACCAACCCTCCACATTTTTGTAAAAAGAGCACATGAGCAAAACCCACCAGTTTTTGTTCCAATTGTTTTTTCTCATTAATTGCGCACACCTAATTACTGTCGTAGGTTTGTTGCAAGTTTGACAATAAACTGGTGCTAAGTCTATAAGTTTAAATTGATTCAAATACAAGTGATGCGAACTTCAGGTGCACCTTAAGTCTTTTTTTGGAAAAAGAAACTACTTTAAGCTATCATCCGAATTTTTATTAGCTATACAGTGATGTTATAAACCAAGTAATGAAATGATTCATTCAACATTATAAACCAAGTTATCCAATTATTCTTTCATCAATAATATCACCGTAAATGTATATAATGTGACTAATTCAATTACATATTTAATTCAAACAGAACAAGACCAGGATAACCGTATGCTATAAGTAATATACATGAATAGCATATAGTAATTGTATTTGTTGTAACTTATTCTGTAATGGTGGCTACTTCATTCGTGCTAAGTTCTTATTTATTATTCAGTGCTGTTAATTATAATATCACTATGAATTTTATGAGTTGCTTTAGTTTGGTTATCAATCTAAATAGATTAAGATACATCTCATCTAAAGCCTGAGTAAATATGAAGTTGATGTATTTTACTGAAATTACTGACTCACGCTATAAATCATTGAATTCTATAACAAATTAATATAATATAATTACTCAGTATTTAAGATAATAACGTTAAAGTTCATACGCTTAAGATATATACGGCGTGCTTAGAAGTTGTAAACATCACCGTATGTTCCTGGTTGTAGTGAGTTGTATTAATTATTGGTCACGATATATATTTCTTGAAAGCTATTAAATATGTAGTTGATCTATTGACGGAAGCTATTAAGTAAAGCTATTAATCACTGAATTGTATCACAAATTAATATAATTACCCTGTACTTCAAACAATAGCGTGGAAGCTCATACACTCAAGATATATACCTTTTTTTTTTTTTTTGTAGCTTCTCAATTGTAATTTTGTATTACCGTATTTACCGGTGTGTTTATAACTGTGTGATAATCGAGGATTTATAAAACAATTTTTAAAATTTTCTATCACAGTTATATGCACTGGCTAATAAAGGCAATACAAAATTTGAAACCTGGCTGTTGTAGAGGGTTGGAAGCGTTCTTTGCTGTGTTTTTGAAAACCTTAGAGGGTATGTGGCCTAGTGTTTGAGTGAAGAAAATTTGGAGTGTTGGTCCACTAGTGGCCTTTTGGTAAAAATAATTGGAATCTTTGTGGCCTGGTATTTGTTTTTGTTGTTATTGTTGTTGTTGTTGTTGTTGTGTTTTGGGGTTTTTTTGTTTTTTTGTTTTTTTTTCTTTTTAGTTTAGAGGCTGGTGTCTGTGTTGTTTGAAAGAATTTAGAGGGTTGGGGGCTTAGTGTCTTTTTCATAAATGGTGGCTAGGAAGTGGATGATGTACAGGTTTATTTTGAAAAAGAAATTCTTTTTATTGTGCGGTGGGTAGAGTATTGATATTTGAAAAAACATAAAAAGGACAGGCCTAGGACATAGCTTTTATATACTACTTATCCATAGCATTATGAATATAAATTGACAACTAACAGAGAGGTAAACGCTTATCCCTGGATCACACATTATATATTTGGATATTTTATTACATGAAATAAATTGAAACAGAATCACACCAATATAATCAAACAGGTTAGATAGTTATAATTCGTTCCAAGCAACAAACTTGCCTAAGCGGCAACATTTATCTCCCTTCTGGACAATATGGGTTTTCACTATTCAAAATGAATTTTTCCCTGTATTAAAGCATTTGCACGCAAATTAAATTCAGAAACTGTTCAACATGTAATTGTAATATCCAGACACATGATATAAATTTAAGATTAGAATTGATTGCACTATATATATATATATATATATATATATATATATATATATATATATATATATATATATATATATATATATACATAACGTTTTAAAACAGAGATTTATCACATCTAGAAATTCAATGAATATGCATGTGTTTCAATGTAAAGTTTAAATTTACTCTGTAAAGCATTAGGCTGTTTAGGAAGATAAGAGTGACTACATGCTCTATTCATGTTTCGGTCTTATAAAGTTCATTTTAGTGTAAAATAGATTATAAGAACCAAACATTTCTTTCGGTTTTTAGAGTCCAGGCATTTCTGCAACAAGTTATTTTTTTTTTTTAATTTAAGGGACAAAACTTTCGTGACATGAACCAGGAGTCGGTTGCAATAGATTTCAGTATACTGAGGTTCTGATCTGGAAATGCTTATAAACTGAGTGATTACCAATATAAACTAATCTAAAACATATAAAGATGTTTTGAGGTTTCAAGATAAAATCTAAAAGAATTCAATAAAAACCAAATCAATCTAAGGAAATTGATAAACATGGAAAAGAAGACAAGCGCAATGAGAAACGTTTGAAAGGTAGTCTATACAGTTTTCATAATAGCTATTTGCTGAACTTTACAAGTTAATTTCTTACTATAATCTCCATTTGCATATTCATTTTTAATCATTTCAGTTTATAATATTTCCTTTTTGAGAATATCAACATAAATTGGTATGGATACGATACGGCTAATGAAGGCTACATTGGGCATTTTTAAATGATAAATTATTGATTGCATTTTACATGATGAAGTTAAATCTAGTTAAACTCCATCTTGTTCAATGTGTGATCAACGTCAGATCAATTTATTTTGTTGTAGACATCAGTGTCAAAATGTTTCTAATTTGAAAAAGTTAAATCATATAAACAAAAATTCTTGTTATAAAACTATATCAGGTTATAAATAAAATTACTTTTATCTTTACCTTGTAAATTTCATATATATCTCCATAACTTCGATCTTCTAAGGCATATTTTCCCGAAGAAGAAAAATATACATGATGAAAGAAAGCAAACTTATGATCATTAATCATTGGCTATTCCAGCTGTAAGAAACCTACAAATTCTATCTTCTCTGTATCTACAACATGATTCTTTTTCCCCTTTTCTGAAAGGAAACCTACTAATTAATTCTCATAAGCTAAGTCAACATGTCACAATCTTGGGCTTAAAGCCACAAATTGACACAAGTCAATGTCACACGCTTGGGCTTATAGCACAAATTGTCAAAAGTGAACATGTCACATACTTGGGATTAACGCCACAAATTGTCACAAGTCAACATGTCACACACTTGGGCTTAAAGCCACAAATTGTCACAAGTCAACATGTCACACACTTGGACACAAAAGTCAGAAATTGTTACAAGTCAACATGTCACATATTTGGCCTTAAAGCCACAAATTGTCACAAGTCAATATTTCTCACTCTTGGGATTAAAGCCACAAATTGTCACAAGTCAACAAGTCACATACTTGGGATTAACGCCACAAATTGTCACAAGGCATCATGTCACACTCTTGGGCTTAAAGCCACAAATTGTCACAAGTCAACATGTCACATACTTGGGCTTAAAGACATAAAATGTCACAAGTCAACCTGTCACACACTTGGGCTTAAAGTCACAAGTTGCCACAAGTCAACATGTCACACACTTGGGTTTACAGCACAAATTGTCGCAAGTCAACATGTCACAGACTTGGGCTTAAAGCCACAAATTGTCACAAGTCAACATGTCGCATAATTGGGTTTAGAAGCCAGAAATTGTCACAAGATCTCAACATAGAGAGTTGTTACACATTTTGCTTGAAGTATTGATCACTGAAGCGCTCGCTTTTGTCCCATCTACTACTAATCAATGATGTGTTATATTTCCCATATACCACTGATCACAGAAGTGTTATATTTCCCCGTGTACCATTGATCACTGAAAGTGCTATTTTTCCCATATACCACTGATACTTTTAAGATGCCCGAATATACATAGAATCATTCTCAGCAATAAATGTGATATTCTCATCACTGTGGGTCTACATGACCCATGAAGTATCAACGATTGAAACAAGACCCTTCAGCTTTCATTATTGAATAATGAGTTTATCCACCATCATCATTGATTTAGAGTAAGGGACACAACAGTCAGAACAGATATATGGAATTTTATATTAGTGTTTGCTGACAAAATCAAGGTTTCAATAAAAACTAACTTTTTACAACCAGACACGAAATGTTTTGGCTATTTTTTCTTCCTCTGTAATATCGCTGTGGACAAACAGTATCGATAGACATTAATTGTGATCCTTAAAATGGCAGTAGGGCTCTAACAGAAATTATTTCCTTATTTTTTTTCTCCCAATCAACATAGAAAATGTTCATTGGTATTTATTTTTCTAAAGTTTGACGGAGCCTACTTGCTCTCTGATGAAATCAAGACAAATTAAAGATAAGTCTGACAATTTGAACCTCTAAGACAATTCAACAATAAATCTGTTTTATTTCCATGAGCATTAGAAATATTATAATTCCTGATTATTTCATGACAAAATCTGGGATCTGTAATTGTTGTCCCTTTTTCATTTTTGTTTCAGGGCCTGTTCTTGAAGGATGGGTGGGATGGAGACGAAGCCGGCACACGCCCGCCCACTCACCGCCTTTGCAGATCACTGACATCTCACCTCTGTCCTCGTGGGTTCACCTCTGTCCTCGTGGGTTCGAGTCTCGGGTTCGGCCCACGTGTGTATGTGAGAAAGCTTGCCAGTAGCTTGCCGTGGGTTGGTGGTTCTTCCCGGAGTTTTCTCGGGTTCTTCCTCCACCAAATATACTGGCCGCCATGTATATTCTGTCATGTGCTGAAAAATGGCGTTAAACCCATAACAACCAAGCAACCAACCTTGACAACAAAATGGAATTTTAAGCAAAATAAAGTTTTCCAATAATTCGAGATTGACTCAGACCAGGATGTTGAACAAAAAAGCTTGAGTTGTTACGTAAGTGTATTAACAGAACAAGATCGACTCAGACAAGGATGAATGTGTGTTAAACACAATAATTTAAGTTGTTACATATTTGTACCAAGAGCAAAATATGGACTGGGTCATATGTACCTTTTCCATCAATTTATACTTTCATTCTAGTACATGTTAACAAATATACTATTTTACAACCATGTATTATTTTGTTATGCTGATTTCAACTTCAAGTCAGAAAAATCTATTTGTATCCTTCTGACTAAAGGTAGGTAACTCTTTATAATTTGTTAAACATGTCTAACTCTGATTATTATTCCTGAACACCCGTACCGGGGCTGAGCATGACTGTAGGTTACTGTATGTGTCTGTCTAATATCTAAGGTGGAAGAGATGGTGTTGCATGTGACCGACACGCTTGCAAGTAGGCTACACCAAAACAAGTCAGACAGTACATATACAATGTATGATATCAGACAGTACATATACAATGTATGATATCAGACAGTACATATACAATGTATGATATCAGACAGTACATATACAATGTATGATATCAGACAGTACATATACAATGTATGATATCAGACAGTACATATACAATAACCTGTTTATTATATACGTTTAGTCACCAGGTCTCTAAACATAACTATCAGACACCCGACCAGGGGAGTACGGGTCGGCTTCCTCGGCTTGTCCCCTGAAAAGGCACTAAGCCCCCATTTCCTAGGCATGATATGGCTAATAATGTGTTCAAAGTGCCATTCAAAAGCACACAACAACAGTTTTATTACTGATTGACACCACCAGGGCAAACATAAAGCCACTTCCATGGCGCACCATGACAACCCACCAGGCTATTTATTAAGTGTTTGCCACACCTCGCCCACTTCAAATCGTGATACCAGTGGCTATAAATATGCATATTGTCTGTACTTCTGCTTGGAATGCATATACAAACTTTGGTAATCTCTCTCTCTCTTTCTCTCTCTCTCTCTCTCTCTCTCTCTCTCTCTCTCTCTCTCTCTATATATATATATATATATATATATATATATATATATATATATATATATATATATATATCTGATTGTCACTGTAAATTGCAGCTTTTGTATGTCTGACCTTTGACCCCCTCCCAGGAACCCCAAGAAAGAGACCCCCAAATTATACACCTATCTCCTCAGATAGTCACCACATGGTCAAAGTATGTTTCAAGCTTTCCTTCTTTAATCAGCTTCACTCATGAAGCACAAATATATCTGTAGTGCTCCCGCGGTAGCCCGGTACAACGTCCGACTCGTAATCCAAGGGTCGCGGGTTCGATGTCCACCCAGGCCTCCACAGGTTGGTTGCCTCTATGCGTCCTCTGGAAAGGTACTAAGCTCCCATTTTCTTGGCATAAAGTAGCCAATAATGTGTTAAAAGAAAAACAACAAATGTGTCTGGAGACTACCAAGCAGTTTTTAAAAAGTTGGGTGACTCCAAATGTAAAAAGTAAGACGTCTTATTTTATTAACACACGTTCTTGATCTATAATGACATGCATATATGTAAGTATGCATGCATATATGTATGTATGTATAAATGTATACTATCACAATGTAGCTATATAATGCCGACTAAAAGTAAATTTCGAACATTGTAAAAATAAAGATTTGCACAAAAATCCCAAGAAGATAAACCCTTACAAATAAATGTAAACATGAAGCACAACGAAATAGAAATAAAGGGATATTAACGGGTTGTCAGTTTTAATGTTTCGCAAGGTTTTGGAACGGGAATCCGAAAAAATGATTAAATTTGTTTTTCTTTTTTATTATTATTTTTTAGAGGTTTCAATATGACCAACTCGTTATGGGGCCACGGGATGTTACAATGGCAGCCCAACCTTGTCTCCATCTTTCGAACTCTTTGTAAGCAGGGACGTATAGCTATGATAGGAAGCTCTGATTTCATTGAATGTACTTGAAAAAATGAGAAACATTTTTAAAGACATTTTTGAATTGGCAAAGATCAAATATATTTTTGGGGACTGCTGATAACCAAGTTGGTGATTTTGGAACAGAGGTATTTGCAGTATTTTAACATTGAGTTTTGCTGTTTCTAAGTGACGGTGAATTCGTGTGCCAAAAGATGGAATGAAGTAAAGATGGTAAATATTTCATAATGACATCACGACGAATATCCGACTACAAATCGAATACAGGCTATACATATTTTCATAGAAAAATCATATATTCAATTCAGCACCAACTGCTGTAGGACAATTGCTATACCAATGCAGATGCAAAAATCCCTCATAGGTACTGATACTGTACTGGCCGAAAAAATCCATTAATTCAATATAAGTCCCTTTATTATTTTAACTGCTGAGTGTTTAAGCCAGCTTTCCAAATTGTCGCAATCATATTACCTGTTGGATTGGCACCGCTTTTAATTTAGAGCCAACTAGACATCATAGGCAAACATTTAGTGAAACCCCCATGTCAATATGACCATCCATTCAGGCGGAGTAAGAATAACAAGATTTCTAAAAATGGCTATCATGGCAGCCATGTTGGAGGCCATATCGGCACCATTTTAATTTAGACCCAACTTGATACCATAAGAGTATTCTGGTGGTAACCCCATGTCGATATGACTTTCTATTTAGGAGTAAGGATAACAAGATTTTTAGGATGGCAGCCATGGTGGCTATATTGGATCTCAGAAAGACACTATTTTCATTCAGTTTTACTAGATATCGCAAGAAGTTATTCTGTGAAAACCCCATGTCGATATCACCATCCATCTTGGAGCAGTGATAACAAGATTTTCAAGATGGCGTCTGTTGTGACCATGTTGGAGGTCAAATCAGTCCATTCTTATTTGGGACCAGACTAGACATCATAAGTATTCCGGTGAAAACCCCATGTCGATATGACATTACATTCAATATGAGTAGCAATAACAACATTTTCAAGATGGCTGCAATATTGGCCATACTGGATGTCAGATCGGTACGATTTTCATTTAGAAATAACAAGGCATCATGAAAAGTCTTCTAATGAAAACCCAATGTTGATTTCACTTTCTGTTCTGGAGGAGTAACATTAACAATATTTTCAAGATGGCCTCAGTGTTGTCCATGTTAGATGTTTGAGCAGCGTCATTCTTATTTAGAACCGGCTAGACAGCATACGAAGTCATCTTGTGAAAACCTCATGTCGATATGATTTTCCATTCAGGAGGTGGCCATACTGGATGAACGGCACCATCTTCTTTTAGGACGAACTAGACGTCATATTGAATACTGGATGTCCAAGCAGCACTATTTTCATTGAGAACCAACAAGACCATAAGATAAACGTGTCTAATGTTTCATGGCAATCCTCCTAGTAGTTTAGGAAGAGAGACAGACGAAAGACGTTGAACAGCAGGACATACAATAAATTCTTCTGGTATATAACCTGTGGAGCTAAAAGAAAAAACCTTATTTATATTTCCGTGACTGGGATTTTCAACGTTAATGGGTAGGTATAAACGAGAACAGCATAAATAGACTCTTTATGGTTCAACACGTGTATTACAAATAACTTTTAAGTACATGAACATAGCACTGAGAAATATTTATGATCTTTATATGATCACGAGTATATATATATATATATATATATATATATATATATATATATATATATATATATATATATACAACATACTTTAAAAGTAACACGTATGTATACATTCCCTTCCTGACATTTTTCTCCCTTAGAGTGGAGACGACATTTTAAAGGAGAAAGCAATCATCAATAGAAAGATTCTATGTTTATCTGCATTTTTGCTCATCAATTAGTTTTGAAAAATTAGTATGTTCAAGGTCTATGCATGTATTTCGGAAAAATGTAATCATATACAACGTTCGAACTAGAAAGAAATAGAGGGCGCCCACCTCTCCCCCCCCCGCCTCCATTAATCTGCCTTATATCAAAACCTCAATCTTCACATTTGAATCTATATATTATGTATATTAGTGACATATTATTATTTAATGATAAGGTGTAGAAAATAATCAGTCTAATATACACAGTGAAACTTGTCAACTTGCTCTTTTTATCTTGATTCTTTATTTAAAATATAGTATGCCCACACTGAAAATCAAAAGGTAATCTTTATAACAGTGATTTTTTTTTACTGTCATTGTTTACACAACGGTTTCAAATTTATCAATGACACCTTCAGTATCCTAATTCAAGTCAGATGTCTCGGCAGTGGGAACTTTAAAGCAATCCCTTATCAAATTACTACAGGCCATTTTCTTGAACACACCATAATGCATTTCCGGACATGTGCAGTCGAGTGGTGTGGAAAAGGACGGCACACATACACACGTAAAACACATGGTAATCAAGACAAAAGCGGACAACTTGACACGTTTTGATTATTCGTGAGAGTTCAGATTTCATTGCGCGAGTTCGCGCGCTAAGCTGATTTAAAGCCACGTTACAGTGGATCAAATCTATATGATTAGCGAACACGCGCGGCCTTGCAGCATCAACAAGGATGTAATCAACAAATTTTACTTATTACTTTTGATACCATATCTTCGTAAAGGCACATATGTAACTCTGAGTGTAACATACTTAAAAACAAAACAAAACAACAACAAACATGTGTATTGATACCTGGCACTGTTGTTTTTATTCTTTTTTTGCAGTACATATTTTAATAAACAAATCAACGCTCAGGAGGAGCCTTTTGAGTCTATCTGCATTTTTGCTCATCCTTCAGTTTTTAAAATATTATAAATCATACTTTAAGGTCCTTGTATGTTTTCTTGGGAAAAAAATGAAACATATACAATGTTCCAGCTAGAAAGAAATACGAGCCACCCCGCACTACCCCTCAAAATACCCTATCAATGAACAAAGTCTCGGTCATGTGATAAATGTGACATGAAGTCTTTATTGGCATTACATTATCGCACATAAAGGTGAAGAAGTTTTCTCCAGTTGTCTTAACATTGAATCTTTATCTCGTGTATATTACTAGCATATTATCATTTAATGATAATGTGTAGAATAGAAAGCAATCAGTCCAGTATAGACAATGGTCAGTAGTCAATTGGCTCATTTTTATTTGTATTCTTTATTTCAAAATAAGTATTACCATCCTATTTAGCTTTGTCTTTTCTTCTTATACACTCTACTTGATTACAATTTGAGAAGACAATAGCAATGTAAATTTGTATTTCCAAATCATAAATAGATTAATATGATGATATTGCAACTCGCGACAAAGGTCCCTTGTAACAAAAGAGTGCCCTTACGGAAAAAGCGCCCTTACCATCTACAATACATTTCTGGTAGGAAAACTGATATAGTGATACAAAGTAATTTGTATTACAATGACTTATATTTTACTGTCATTGATTAGACAAGAGTTCCTAAGAGCACGAAATCTCTCAGTTTCTATGTCTCAGTTTAACACCTTTCTGTTAGATACTATAACTGAATTCCCCTTGTCATGCCGAATAAGTGTATAATTACACGCACTTTAAGGATGGGGTTATAAATAGGTTCAAAATAATGACTCAAGGGTAAGTATTATTGTGAGACACAAGGTCAAGTATTATACACACATATGCACATATACATGCCACACAAACCCAATAGGCAACTAATTATTGTATGCGCTACGGAACCAGCCTACTTGTGGTGGTATATTAAATAGGGACATTGTACGCAATAGTTGACTTGAACCTTAAACCATTTTAATTCTACTGGATGTAAACAGAAAGATTATCACGGATTTTTATAATAGGCACCTACAACAGCATTGTTCTCAAAAACTAGCCATGCAACAAATCATTTTTATGATATTAAAAATTATACTTTGACAGATCGTTCATTGGATGTAAGAGTGTTTTGCAGATCTTAGCACGAAAGTAGAGTAATTGTGTCAAGCATTAAAATTACGGTCTATGGGGAAACAATTAGCATTCTGTGACCTATGGCGACAGACACACGCAGTGGAAAAGGACCCAGATAGAAAATGGATTATCCCTTTCCCACACGTGTTATCAGTCATTTAGAATGAACGTGTTTGTAACTTTAGGAATAACGTGTCTGTTATGTACGTTTGAGAGGCTTTTATCAGTTTTTAGTCACGCGAGATTTTTAAAAAAGATATCTCACGATAGGTTAATAAAATACTATGTAACGCTTTTTCGCAGCCGCGCAATTAATATTACGTATATTAAAAAATCTCTGTTATAAATGCGAGCACATAAATGTAATCTTAACATTTTTTAAAAACTTTTAATAAGTGGAACTAAATGATTTCAATTATGAAAGGATAGGGAAGAAAATATACAGTTTTTAAGCTCAACTGAGTTTTTTTTTTTTTTTTTTAAATTTCGATAATTTTTATTTTTATTTTCTGAAATGTTTGACTGACTTTATTAAGGATGGATCTCTCCCTGCCCCAGGTACGATGATGCAAATGATCGAGGAAGCATATTCCTTTGATAACTGATCAAATATTTAACTTGCGATTTCATTAACATCAAAAGGGACTGCTTGGTCTCTCAAAAAAGAAATGGGTTCCAAGATTTGCTTCTCATTTTATGGCAACCACTGTACACGCACTCCCTTCACATACAAATTTGCCAGACAGGCCAGTTTAAAGGAAGAAAGGAAAATGCTACAGATTTTATTTAATCACGTTCAATGACATTGAGTAATTATTTGAGAAACCCCAACATTTGGAATATTTTATATCGACTAGGGGCCATTATAATGATCTCGGATTGCCTATCTTTGTCAAAGTCCTGATGCAATATGTGTAGCGATTCGTTCAGTTTAGAATTTACACTACATATCGTAACCAAAATATTTTTTTTTACATATATCAGGAAGTTTCAAAGGAAAACTTGTAGTCTTCTGTGGACAATGTTATCAATTTATTACTACAGTTTGTTTCCAAATTTAAATAAATTCCTCGATATCTTCAAAACGGCAACTGACAAGTAAGCTTTTGTGCGAGGTTTCAAGGAAAGCTGTTGTTGATTATAAATAATTAGTATGCGAGTAAAATTTGATTTTAGGCCACATCCATTATTTTATGAGCTACGGAACCAGTTTATGCGTGGTGGTGTATTAAATACAGTATTTCAACTAGCGAAGGTCGCTAATTGACCGAAAAAAATAATCGGAAAAAATAATGTTAATATTTAGGAAGAAGCCTATGCATGGGTAAATTGCATGCAACAGTAGGTTTGAACTTTAAAGAATTTTAATGTTATCGCTGTCGCCGCACAGGTAATGCTGGATGTAAACAGGGAAATCTCACCGGCCGAATTTTATAGGGTGCCACCTACAAGGGTATGTTTCTCAACACGAGGCGTGCATCATCTCATTTTCATCGTTTCAAAAAGTGCCTCTTGCATAGATCGTTCACAAGATGCAAGCGTATTTTGCCGATCTTGGCTATACATTAACATATGGGAACTGAAATAGTTGCCTGTGCCTATTTTGCAAAGAACATCATAAAAATGTACCTAAATTTATGCCGTTAGTACAACTGAACCCTCATTTTAACAGATACGTAAAGACTGTTCTAACATTATGTAGTACAACTTTGCTTGAACTCCAAAAGAAATAAACTAAGTGAGCATGTGAACTATGTGATCCAGGCCCACTGGAATTGTTTTCTACAAGAACAGACTTTCCACTGCAACCAATTGTGCTCCCACCATCCCTCCTCCATCAGATAACACTATGCACTTGTTCCATACCAATAAAGAGGTCAAAGTTTGGACAGGACAAATAAATAAACTGAGAAGCATTGCAAATATGATATTGAAATCACATGAGGTGAATAAATTGTGCTACAATAATTATTGACTCTCCTAGTCGACTAGTCACTCATAAAAAGTAGACTATTTCGACTAGCTGGTATATAATTGCTATCAATATAAAAGAATAAAAGCCTGTGTGTAGATGAGATGCAATTTGGTTTTAAGGGACTGACAAATGTCTATCTGGTTAGGATTTATAAAACAAATGTATGAATCTATTTTTTTCAATTACATAAAATTCACCAAAATTATTACTTTTCTACAACCGTTTTCAAATTATACCATTGAATGACATTGATGAAAATGCTGCTAATTATCGTCTTACAGCAGCTTCAATGTCATATTTTACATCAGTAAGTGAATTAATCATTTAAAAAAGAGATTACGAAATTTTATTTAAGAAAAACTCTATCAAGACCGTCAAAAACTACAGTGCATATATAGAAAAATACACTTCTTTGCTTCTCACAAAACACTGATTGAATTACTGCATGGTAATGACAGATTGATTATTTCAATAAACAAGAGTACCCTGTACGGCACGTTATACGCCAGCCCCATATTTAATATTCCTCTGCGTAGGTAACTTATACTTTTGTGCAGAAATCATTTTTCTTCTTTCCACGAAGATTGATAACTGTAGACAATGGTGAACTCGAGTTAATGTGCAGAAATCATTTTTCTTCTGTCCACGAAGATTGATAACTGTAGACAATGGTGAACTCGAGTTAATGTGCAGAAATCACTTTTCTTCTTTCCACGAAGATTGATAACTGTAGACAATGGTGAACTCGAGTTAATGTGCAGAAACCATTTTTCTTCTCTCGGTCACCAAAATGGGCATTATTTAATTATATTGAAATTGTTGCTTTAGAGCTAAACTCGTAAAATAGTTCTATCGCCTCTCGGAAAACTGATGAATTCAACACAACGCAGTTTTGTGCCATTATTTAAGTGTTCGATAACTGTCTTTACACTCTCAATGGAGCAGGATTTTTTACTGTGAAATAATATATCAGGCTCATGCATGGCACTATTATTCATGTTTTAATATTATGAAATAATTTAGATTACCCTGTATAGGGATATGAGATTTTGATAAAGAAATATTTGAGTGGTGGCACATGCATCGCTATTTGTACACTACTTATGGGAGTAGAATTGGCATTTTAAAATAACTTGACAATACAGGAAGAACTTCATTTCACAAAAAAAGTTGTAAAGTCGATTCTAGTACTGTGTGAATAGATTTATTATATCCGATTGGGATATATGGCATGTGTCAAGACGTACCAGGAAAAACGGTTGCTTTATTTATAGTATTTAAGTGAATCAAATGCTTTTCCGTGATCAGGTATCTTAATATTAATATGATATATACTCAGGACAGGTACGAATAAAAATTGCCTCTCGTGTTTCAGTGGGGTTATTTTAGTTCGTTTTTATTTAGTATAGCTCTATCTAAAAGACTAATTCAAAATCCAACCAGTACTGCACTCTGAATGTCGGTGGCTACGAAATTTTCTCTAAGTCCTTGTATTTAAAATTTCCACGGCGGAATAAAAATGCGTATTTTTTAAATGCATTTGGTTCGTAGAGTTCTATTTTGTACTTCAGCTCACTCAAACATTCCACAGTTGCAGATATCCTTTTTAATAATGTCTTTGCATATAATGAAATTAACTAAATTTGACCAAATATATATATATATATATATATATATATATATATATATATATATATATACGTGTGTTTGTGTGTGTGTGTGTGAATATTGTTTGCAAGCCCAAGTCCATATAATTGCAAGTATTCCCTACCTACCTGAAGATTATTAAAAATGGTGATCCGAAAACGCTAGAGGAAATAAATGTTGTATATGCTACTGATTTGCTGTTAAAATGGAATATATCTGTTTCTCAAATGCAATAGCATGTAGAGTGAAATTGCAAACAAGCATTTATAGTATTATTTACAAACTCTACTGAGGGCTTTTGTATGAGGATATATCTCCTCAAAAGTTACTCAATTAGGTCTAATCGATTCAGTGCCATATTATTGGACTTCTGTCATATGGAAGAATAGCCGAATATTTTAAATGTTAACCACTCTGGCAAACCAGTATTTGTTGAACATTGTGCATGAAAGAGAGTAAATATGATATATCGTCTGATGCAGATTAAGTTTCGTATCAAATGATGAGGAAACCACTTCATTTAATGACTGAAAGATTGAGTCAAACGATGGAAACACTGGGGGGGGGTTGTGGGGGTTGTGTGCATAATGAACCAATAGTAACAACCGATACATATCGTAAATGCAAATACATTTAGTATATTGTGTCTATTCAGATTGCGAGTATGATGATTACGGTTTTTGGACAAAGCATCATCTTGTTTCTATGTCAATGTGATGCAGTAAATCAAATGTTGTTTATAAACAGATAATTGATATATATGCTTGTTTTCCGATCATTTGACACAGATGGCGAGATTTTAACGCGAGATAGTAACGCGAGATTTTTAAAACAGGTATCTCGCAATAGGTTAATAAAATACTGTGTAATAAATTTTTATCTGCCGTGCCATTAATAACACGTGTATTCAAAACTCTATCTGCTATAAATTCGAGCACATAAATGTAATCTTAATTTTTTTAACTTTTAAAAAGTGGAACCAGATGATTTCAATTAATAAAGGATAGGGAAGAAAATATAGAGCTTTAAGTTCAACTGAGTCTAAAAATATTCCATTTTTCCCTTTCTCTGCAAAACTGGTTTCATCTAACCGGATTTCTAAACAAGTTTACATCACTAGTAATTATTTTTTTAATAATTTTTCCATAATTTTCATCTATTGTCTCAAATGTTTGACTGACTTTATGATGAGTGGATCTCTTCCTGCCCCAGGTACCATAATGTAAATGATTCAAGAAACATTGATAATTGATCCAATAATTAAACTTGCGATTTCATTAATGTCGAAAAGGACCGCTTGGTCTCACAAAAGTGGTGAAAATTGAAGTCTGTGAATAAACAGAAATGGGATCCAAGATTTGCTTCTCATTTTTAAGACAACCACTGTACACACACTCCCTTAACATACAAATTTGCCAGACATGCCAGTTTAAAGGAAGACAGACAAATTCTACAGATTTTATGTAATCACATTCAATGCTATTCAGTAAGTATTTGAGAAACCCCACATTTGGAATATTTCATATCCACTTCGGACCATTGTAATGATCTCAGATTCCCTCCTTCTGTCAAAGTTCTGTTGCAATATGTGTAGAAATTCGTTCAGTTTTGAATTTACACTATATATCCACATCGGAACCAAAATAATTATTTTTACATATATCAGGAAGTTTCAAAGGGACACTTGTAGTCTTCTGTGGACAATGTTATCAATTTATTATTACAGTTGGTTCCCGGATTTAAATAAATTCCTCGACATCTTAACAAAAGGTAACTGACAATTAAGCTTAAGATTCTGAATAATTATTATGCGAGTAAAATTCGATTTATTGGGTCACATCCATTATATTATGACCTAAGGAACCAGCCTTTGTGTGGTGATGTATTAAATACCGTATTTCAACTAATGAAGGTCACTAATTGGCTCAAGAATAAAAAACGGAAAAAATAATATTATATTCAGGAAGAAGCCTATGTATGGGTAAATTGCATGCAATAGTAGGCTTAAACGTCAAAGAATTTTAAGTTTATCGCCGCACAGGCACACTGAATGTAAACAGGGAGATATCACCGGCCGAATGCTATAGGGTGGCGCCTACAAGGGCATGTTTCTCAATAACTAGGCGTGCTTCATCTCATTTTCATCATTTCAAACATTGCCACTTGGATAGATCGTTCACAAGATGCAAACGTGTTTTACTGATCTTGCCACGAAAGTAGATTAATTTGGCTAAACATTAACATTACGGCTCATGTGAACTGAATTAGCTGCCTGT